>JAQZBX010044120.1:0-21467 GCA_029593785.1 Cabassous unicinctus
CTTCCCTCAGAACCTCCAGTGACCACTGCTTCCACATCAATGATAAAAGTTCTTCCACTGCTAGAATAACAATATGTTGATAGTAGAATAACATTGAGTCTAACCTAGGCCATCATTCATTCCCCAATCCTGAGGATTCTTGGATGGTAATGCCCACTCTGCCTCTAATTGAAAGGGGGCCTAGTTCCCATGGGACAGATGGACAGGATTGTCTTGCTTGTAGTTGCAGTCTCTCTCTGTTCCTTGGGATGGGTGTTGTCCATCATCACCAGCTTGTTAGTTGTACAGGGTGAATCCAATGAACTGGAGAGTAGATGTTGCAACTCTTTTGAGATTTAGGGCCCAATTGGTACATGGGCAGCCCAAAGATTTAAGTATCTTGGACATAAACCTGTCAAGTCTAGTACTAACTATAGGTTCAAATATAAGGGGCAGAAGAATCATGTGTAGGGAAACCACAAATGAGTCCAAATCTGTCACAATGGGGAGCGTAAATTCCAAAGTAAGGCCCACAGGCTGGGTGCCAAAACTCCTGAGCTTTCTGCCATGCCTATAGTGTCTGGATGTTTTTAGAGCCCTCAGGAGCCTTCCTCCTTGAGGCAGTGTTTACTGAGGCAGCCAATGAGATCCTCCTGAGATGTACATAATGACACCTCTGGAATGACCTACCAACTCACTTTGAAATCTCTTAGCCATAACAAGTCATTTGCATGTAATATTTCCCCATTTTGGTCCAGGTTCCAAATACATTGCTACTTGGCTCTTGGTAGTAATCCCTTGGTGCCAGGGAGAATCATCCCTAGGAGTCATGAACCATGCTGGGGGTGAGGGGGTGGGGGTATTTCATTCATGTGCTGAGTTTTTCTTAGAGAGTCCAGATTTGAGGAACAAGGAGACTTTCAGGAGGTAATTCTTACACAATATTTAATACTAGGCTAAGTTTCGATTTTATAAGAGCAAGGTTTATAAGTAAAACTATCAATATCAAGGGCCTGGGGTGTTGTCTGTCCTCCTTCACTAGGCACTACCAATATACTCTAGGGATTCTTGCCAAGCAATTAGAGAATGTAGTAGGACTTCCCAGGATGGAAATTCAATATTCTTTCAGTTATTGCATGGGGTCTACATACCAAGACAACACCCCATGGCCACTTGAACATATTCATATTGCATAAAGTCATGCCTCAGGTACACCCTCCCCACACATATCCCCATCACCAACATCCCACACCACTTATCTTCCCTTGCCACAGTTGCAAATGCTTTGCCATCCCAAATTCCCCCAAAACAAAGCCAAAAAACACATAAAAATAATTTAAAAATAAACTAATGATGAATAACAAACAAAATATAAAAATAAAAAATTCATTTTGTTTTTCATTACCATAAGAACAATTATATTTTATATACAGTGACAATTTCTTCTCTATGATCCTCCAGTGTCTTATTTTTTTCTGCTCTATTTTCAAAGAAGATTTAGGTACAGAAAAGTCACATAGAAAATATAGGGGATTGCTATATATCCCACGTATCTCAAACTCTCCGCTATTAATAACATCTTACGTGAGTAGGGTACATCTGTTACAAGTGATGAACAAATATTGAAGCATTGTTTCTAACCATGGTCAATGGTTTACATTATGATTTACATGTGGTACTGTACACATTTATAGGCTTTGATAAAATTTATAATGATCTGTATTCATCATTGCAAGTTAATACAGAGCAATTCCAATGCCTTAAAAATGCCCTATGTTCCATCTATTCTATTCTTCCCTCCCCCTCCCCTCAGAACCTATGGTAACCACTATGTTTCAGTTTTTGAAGAATAAGGTTCATAGTCACATGGATTAATACTGAAGGTTTGACATGTTGGTCTGTTTTATTTTATTAGGCACTGCCTATGTTCTCAAAAGGTTCTTGCCCCTCTAGTTGAGAACATACCATACAAAGACAGTAAGTTTTTAATGTCTGTTTTAATATGATTTGTGAGACATTGTCACAATAATCCAAATTTTATAAGTAAACCCTAGAATATTTATATTGAATATGACCCAATTCCTGAGTCTCAGATAGCTTTAAACTCAGTGCATCAAACTTAAGCAGCCTGCATTGCTATTGTTAAGTCATTTGTAAACTTTATATCTTAGCATGCTTTATGTTGCATAAAGTTGATAGTTCAAATTTATATTTCTTCCATATTTTTTTTTCTCTCAGTGAAAATTAGGGAGTTTTTATTTTACTATCAGCTTCTTAATTTTTTGGCATTCTAAGGGATGAGAACATATCCTGTAAATAAATATTTCAGATAACTGAAGCTGAACTCATTATGACCTATACTTGATTTACTTTAATTAAGTGGAGCACTTTTGTGCTTTCTTAAAATACATTAAAACATTTTAATTTTTTCCTTTTGTAATTTAAAATTATAGTTATAAATTATTTTATCCTATTTTAAGTGACTCCAGACCAGTAATTTTCTGAAATTGTGTTCTTGCTGGTTTTTCTTACAGCTGACTGTTTGTTGTGGGCACACTGTAAATTCCTTAGTTTCTAATTTTTGAACCTATATTATATAAGGAAAATTGAAAGTTTAGAGAAAATATAAGGTAACCAAGCTCATGGAAACAATTAACATTTTTGTATATATTCCAATATCAATGGATTTATTTAGGGTGCCTTCTGTAACACCTGTGACAGGTTTTCTTCCCATTGAAAATGTTTGTTTTTTTAATTATCATTTGTGGTTATGAGGGAGTGACAAATAAGAGAGATGTTACTGTACTATGCATCAGAATAAGTCTCACAGTTAAATTTTCTACACATCAAAGGAGTTATTCTGAGCTTATTACATTCATAGATATTTATCTGATTTCTGAGGTCTTATAACTTCAACATTTCAAATTATACATATATATATATATATATATGTATGTATATATATAATTATTATAAAAGTTGTGACCTTACAGAAACATCATGGACAACATACTCGATTCCCATACATCACCCCTCCACAACACCTTGCTTTTTTGTGGAATATTTGTTACAAATAATGAAAGAACATCATTAAAATATTACTGCTAACTATAATCTATAGCTTACATTTGATGTATTTTTCCATAAAGACCACCAGCTGTTTGAAACTATTTTATGAATCCCAAATAAGAGAAATAAAAATTTTCAAATTAATCTATCCCTGTGGGTGTGCTAGCCTTTGATTGCATTACATTCTGTTGAGGGTCTTTTGATTAGACTACTTGATAAGATCAATTTATGGCTTAGATTGGACTATGCCAGTTAGGACAGAGCCAGCTTAGATCTCAACCACCTTGTTGGATCTGATGTAAACAAAGACACAGACACAGACACAGAGATAAAGGAAGCAACCATATTTGTTCCTGTCATATGAGAGAAAGGACAACTGCTTCAACCACAGTGAACCTTCAAGGAGAAAAGCCCCTGAGAGTCTCAAGGAACAGAGGCCAGGAAAAAATGAACTACATGCCTGCTAGGCTACAGCTGACCTTGGGAAGAAAGCAGAGCCAGTGAGACTGAGAGGGGGTCTGGTATGAGACAAGCCCAGTTTCAGGTTTTCCTATAGCTGCAGAAAGGTAGAGAGAGACCTTGGCAGAAATTGTGAAAATATTGTGTCACCATGTGGCAGCTGATTTTGGTGAGAAATCACCTCTTATGGTGCCTTGAATTGGACTTGTCATAGCCTTTGAAAATAAGCTTCTACCTTAAATAAATCCCCTTTATAAAAGCCAACCCATTTCTAGTATTTGTATTGGCAGCCATTTGGCAAACTCAAACAACCACCCTTTTATAAACACCATGTATTAGTATTGCATATTTGTCATAGTTCTTGGGAAAACATTTTCCTATTTGCACTGTTAAACACAGTCCACATCCACCACAGGGTTCTCTATGTTATACAGTTCCATGCCTTGTAGAATCCATCCAACTTGAAAACTATCTCTCACTTTCATCAGAGTTGAGCTATCATTACCTTATTCGATTTTATGTTTTCATTATTCCAAAAGGAAAAAAAAATGTATGCCCTTATATCTCCCTATTTTTTACTCTTAGCATTGATATTATACCTTTTTTTCCATTTTCACAAATATATTACAATATATATAATATATTATATATATATTAACTATAGTTATTAACCTTAACTATAGTCCATAAGTTACTTTAGTTGTATTTTCACAGGTATCACCATATTCTTAATACCTTGTAATAGTGATGTACATTTGTTGTAGCTCATAGAAGAATATTATTGCATTTGTACTATGAACCTCAATCCTTATCCACCACCGAGTTCACTATGTTAGAGCCCTTAGTTTATCCTCTAACTGTCTTTCAATTGGCATTATCCTCCCTAGACTACTCCTTTCAGCCTCAATCACATTTATAAATCAGTGCTGTTAGTTATAATCACTATAATGTTTTACCATCAACCCTATCCATTTCCACATCTTTATAATCAAACTTATTAAAATTTTTATATGCATTAAGCATAATCTCCCCCTTTCAACCATCATTCTGATCTCCTAGTAACCTATATTCTAGATTTTAACTCCGTGTGTTTACTTATCATATTAGATATATTAGTGAGACCACACAATATTTGCCATTTGTAGCTGGCTTATGTCACTCAATATAATGTCCTCAAGGTTCATTCATGCTCTCATATGCATCTCTATTTCATTTATTCTTAAAGTTGAATAGTGTTCCATTGTATGTATATTCAATATTTTATTTATCCTTCAACGGTTGTTGGACACTTAAGTTGTTTCCATGCTTTAGCAATTGTGAATAATGATGATATGTACATGTGTATGCAAATTTAATTTGTGTCCTTGCTCTTAGATCTTCTGAGAATATTCTTCACAGCAGAATTGCCGGATCATATGGCAGTTCTATATTTAGCTACCTGAAGAACTGCTAAACTATCTTCCACACAGGCTGCCCCATTCTACATTCCACCAACAATGAGGGACTGTACAAGACATGGAATTGCATAACACAGAGAATGCTGTGGTTGATGTGGACTCTTTCTCCACATCCTCTCTTTTTAATTTTTTTGTTTAAAGCTTGGAGCAAGGGGTCATCCCTGTTGTCCACATTCTCAGTGGGTTAGAGTCACAGGCAGCACAGTGTCCGGCTTCATTTACAACACATTTTTAATCACCCAAATAGTAGGGCTTTTTAAAAAAGGAATTAACAGGGATTAAACTTGGGACCTCATACATGGGAGGCATTTGTAGTTTTCTATTTTTAAAAATGGCCATTGCATAGGGTGTGAAATATTATCTCATTGCAGTTTTGATCTGCATTTTCCTAATAGCTTGTGATGTTGAACAAATTTTCATGATCTGTTTGGCCATTTGCATTCCCTTTTAAAAATATATCTAGTCATTAGTGTGGTGCATTTGATACAACTGCTGAACACATATGTGGAAAAGTTTGGGAGCGGGAGGGAGTGGGACATAAGGGAACTCTTTATATGTTTTATGTAACATTTATGTATTCTAAATGTTCTTTAAAAAGAAAAAAGGGAAAAAGAAAAATGTATAGCCAAGTCTTTTGCCCATTTTTAATGGGGTTGCTTGTCTTCTTAACATTCAGTTATAGGATCTCTTTATATAACATGAAATCAAACTCTTATGGGATATTTGATTACCAAATATTTTCTCCCATTTACTAGGCTGCCTTATCACCTTCTTGACAAAGGCTTTTCAATCACAAAACTGTTTAATTTTGAGGAGGTCCAAATTCTCTATTTTTTCTTTCATTGCTTGTGATATGGTTTCAAGGTTTAAGGAACCACAACCTACTACAAGATCCTGAAGATGTTTCCCTACATTTTCTTCTAGGAATTTTATAGTTTCAACTTTTATATTTAGTTCCTTGTTTGATTTTGGAATGATCATTTTTTAAATGAAAGGTTTTATTTAGCTCAATATATATCCAGCATAATATTTCAACTCTAATTGATGTGAACATTACTAATGAAATATTTTTATACTTTTCTTGTATGAAATCTTTGCAACCAGTGTGTTTTCTACACTTAGAGCACATCTTATTTGTGACTTGCCATGTTTCTAGTGCTCAATAGCCACATGTGATTGTATTTGGGCAGTGCAGATCTAGTGGTTTAAAGTAGGGGCTTTGGAGACTGACAGATAAGGCTCTGCCACCCCTAAGCTCCTTCACATCTCCAAATCTCAGTTTCTGCCTCATTGCAATGATCATAACAATATCCATTTCTTTGCCAGCCATGATGCAGAGTACTTAATATGGAGTAGCCCTTGTGAGAGTGATTGCAATTTATTCCTTGTTAATTATAATTATTGTCCCTGTTTTAGTACAGATAGACCTGGAGCTCAGAGAGGTTAAATAACTTCCCTGAGTCTTCACAGTTTGACCAGGCAGAGTTAGGTTCTGAACCCGGCTCTTTTGGACACTAGGGCCCTAGCTCTTGATCATCCGGTCTCCCTTTCCCTCCCCTGTCTGACTAATCCCAGCTAAAGGTAGAGTGTCCTGTTAATGTTAGTCATAAATTATTTACTAATTTGTGACTGTAGTAGGACAAAAGAGGAGGAAATCAGCCTTTAGTTTGGTAATCCAAGCACTTCTGTCTCTCTGGACAACCATCCTCTCTGGGATTTCGCTTTCCTCCACACTTCAGTTACTAAAACACTCCTGTCCCAGGCCAGAATTTGGCACCAGTCTCATTCCTGAGGACACACTCATTTTGAGAATGTGGGGATGGCTCTTGGTTTCATGGCCAAGCCCAAGCAATCTTCTGTGGATGTCCCATTAGCTGATTGCCCCAGAAGATTTTCCCTACAGTTGCTACAGTTTTGGGTGCAATCTCTCCTGGTCATGTTGTTCCTTGATGTGGGGGCTCCTTATCAAGAGTTATTTCTGAGGACTGGCTGGACTGGCATGGGGGAAGGGGTTTCCTTCTGGGGTCATAAGCTCACCATAGGGGTCTGTAGTATTCAGGGTTCCTTAAGGAAACAGAACAGACAAAGATAGCTGTAAACAGTATGAGATTTTACAAATCCCTGTGGGATACACAAGTCCAAATTTTGCAGGGCAGGCTTCAAGTTAGGGACTACGATGAAGGTCCTCTTTGAGTTCCCCAATATGGAAATAGAAAGGAAGAAGAAGGCTGTTAGCCAACACCCATATGTGCAAAACCTATGATAAAGGGGAAGTATGTAGTTTTACAGCAGTGGGGCATGGCAGTGGTGAAATGATACTTTTAGGTTAGCCAGTACTGGTTGTCAGGGATATGGGGTGGAGAGGGTGGGTTGGACTGTCCATGGAAGTGGGGGGCAATGTTGTGGGAGAGAGCAGGTTAACGCTGGGGATTTGCAGGTTCATGGTTGAAACTATAATGTTGAGAATGCTCTTTTGTCAATATGGCAAGTGAGTGTTGATGGTTTGGGATGTTGGATGTGGGGGACATTCAGGACAGGGTGCACCTGGAGCAGGTTTCTAGGAATGTGTGAGTGTTCATATTGCCATAGTGTGTTATAACAGTGGGTGGAGACCTACATAATGAGTGGCAAAGTGGTGGACTCCCATTCTGGGGAGGTCCACTATGTTCTCAAATAGAGGGCCAGGAGTCCCTTGAGAGCATGGGCAATGCCTAATAGAGAAGGGCCCTCAGTGTTATTGGAGGCAATTTTGAATTTTTCCTTCAAGGAGTGAAGCCTGAGTGTTGCTGTGGGTCCTAAGGGGAGGGGGAGGGAGGAATAGAAAAGATGGAAAAGGGTGCATTGTGGGGGAGATGGAAGTGTTTTACATGATCTTGCTATGATGGATACAGGTCATGTTGAATTGCATCAAAATTTATAAAAGTGTATGGTCCAAAATGTAAACCATAATGTAAACCATTGACCATGGTTGGTAGCTATGTTTCAATATTTGTACATCAATTATAACAAATACACCCTCCACATATAAAATGTTCTTAATAGGGGAAGGGGGAAAAGGGGGAGGATGTTGTGTATGTGGGAGTCCCTTGTATTTGGTACATGACTTTTCTGTAAAATAAAAGTTCTATGAGGACAAAATTAATAATAATAATAAAAAAAGGAAGACACTGGAGGAATAAACAGTAGAAAATGTAGAAAATGTACAAAATGTCAAAACAGTAGAAAATGTCACAACATTTTAAAGGACAACAGATCTTACAGTAATGGAAGGGAAAACGTAAAAAAAATTAATATTTTTCACTATTGTTATTATCTCAAATTTTTATTTATTTTTATTTTGTTAAAATTTTTTGTATTTTTTTTCTTATTTTTTAAACTATCATTATTATTTCATTTTCTCATTAATTGTCTTTGGCTATTTTCTTGGCTTCATTTTTGAGGAAGTTTTGGATCACAGAAGAGTTAAAACTGTGGCAGGGGAGGATTATTGGTGTGGGTTGACAATGATGGGGAATACATGGGAGGAAGCTCACCTGGGTATACATATAAAATATATAAATGTGTTCAGATGTTCCTGAGGTATTGTCAGCATGGGTGCAGATTCACACAATAAACAAAATATTATCAAATTCCTATTCTGGAGAGCTCTGCCACATTCTCTAATAAATCAGCAAGAATCCCCTGAATACAGGGGTAATAACTAGTATAGGAGGATGGTCTATTGATGGGCCCTTGATATTGATTACTGTGGGTATGAACCTTTACTCTTGAAATTGAAACTTAGCCTAGTATTATAGGGTTCCTAAGCATTTTCTCCTGGAAGCCTCCTTGTTGCTCAAATGTGGGCTCTCTCTAAGCCAAAACTCTGCACATATGTACATTACCTTCCCCCTAGTCTGGGACAGGGCTCCTGGACATGAAAGTCCCTGGCACTGAGGGACTACTACCAAGCACCAACTAGCAATGTAACTGGAAAAAAGACCTTGACCAAAAGGGGGACAAGGAAAAGACAAATGAGTTTATATGGCTAAGAGACTTCAAGGTGAGTTGGGAGGTCACTCCAGAGGTTATGCTTATGCATTTCTCATCAGGATCTCTTTGACTGCCAAAGTAGAGACTATACCAAATAGAGGGGCTCCTGAAGACTCTGGAAACATCCAGACACTATAGTCAGGGCAGATAGCGCAGGAGTTTGGTGCCCTGCCAGTGGGCCTTACTTTGGAATTTATGCTTCCCATAGTGACAATGTTGGGACTCAGTTGTAGTTTTCTTATACATGGCTCCTCTATCCTTATATTTGAACCTATTATTAGTACTAGAGTTGGTAGCTTTTTGTCCAAAAGACTTAAATCTTTGGGCTGTCCATGTGCAACCTGGGTCCTGAATCTCAATGATGTTGCAATTCTACTCTCCAGTTCATTGGTCTCACCCAGGAAAACTAACATGGAGGTGATGATGGACAAATACCATACCAAGGAACCAAGAGAGTCTACAACTGCAAACAAGAGACTCTCATCCACACAGTCCCCTCTCAATTAGAAGTGGAATGGACATCACCATCCCAGAATCCTCAGGATTGGAGAATGAACTGTGGACTAAAGTGGACTTCTTGGTATTCTACTACAGACTTTTTGTGATTCTAGCAATGCAAGAAATTATATCATTGATTTGAAGGAAGTGGCCAATTGAGGTTTTCAGAGCAGGGAAAGGGAAAAACAGGTGTAATATGGGGACATTTTTAGAACTTGGGAATTGTCCTGGATGACATTGCAATGAAAGATACAGGCCATTATAAATCTTGCCTAACCTACAGAATTGTGTGTGAGAGAGTGTAAACTACAATGTAAACGTTAATCCATGCTTAGTGGCAGTGCTTCAAAATGTGTTCATCAATTGCAATGAATGTACCTCACTAATGAAGGATGTTGTTAATGTGGGAAAATATGGTAGATGTGGGGAGTGGGGCATATTTTTATGTGACATTTGTATAATCTAAGTATCTTTTTTTTATTTTAAAAATGAATTAAATTTAAAAAAATAAGCATATGACAGCAGTAAATGTTACAGTTATGTAGGAGCCATATAGCCATGTAACTATTGGGGTGAGTAAATCTCCCAATAAGATGTACCCCACCTTTTTTTTTATCTCCAGTGACACTTATGAGTATCTGTTGAAATAGAAGGAAATATTTAATTTTTACTGGGCTAGTTATGTAGATTTATGTAATAGAATGAATATTAAGGATGAATACTCAAAAATATTTTTTACAAGATAAACTATATAATGCAGCAGGAATAAGAAAATTAATGCAACATTAGGGAAGTCTAACATCCAGGTCTAGTTTCCACTGACTTCTCAATAACAAGGGAAAATTTCCTGTCAGAAACACAAACCAAGACACATGGGAGATATTTGATATCAAGCAAGCCAGAGTCTCATTTGAAAAGTAGGCTTTTAGGACTCTAGTCATTCAGCCAAAACCAAGACATGTGAAAGTGTGACCACATGAAATAATTAGAAATCAAGGTGCAAAACATCAATGTCCACATTTTCTAAAGTAATATATATAGGAAAATATATGTAGAAATTTGTCATGTGCATAGCATGGGTGATATAGGATATATGTATATGTATATGTATATTTTAAAAAGTTTAGAAACTGTAATGCTTCAGAGCTAAGCAAGGCTTCATTGCTATTTAGTATATTTCATTCCAGATTAGCTAAGGATCATCACTGTATTTCTTATTAACCATGTAGAAAGAGCAAAGTATTGCAACTGGCCAGTTTAGGTTAACCACAGAAATTAGAAGAAAATATCTGTATTCTTGTAAATATAAGAATATTCTTTTGATCAAGAGCTTTCTTGGCCTAATTTCTCCAAACCTGCCTTCCCAACCTTATTTTTCAGGCTGTATATGATGAGATTAAGTGAAGAGACAAAACAATACAGAAATCAGATTGAGTGAAATTATGAATAATGTAGGCCCTAAAATGGGTATTTGGTAAACATGGAAGCAGTTGTGAGGAAAAATGAAACAAGGGCCCTCTGTGGGAGGCAAGTGGAATAGGTTTCTGACTAACCCTCTTTGGAGGGAATCTTTCTGATAGTGGAGAAGCTGTACATGAAGTAGATTATAATGCAGATATAGCAGCACAAATCCATTGCTGCACTAATGAGAATAAGCATGATTTCTGAAGTTATAAGCAATTAGTTGCAAGCAATAGCTTGCAGTAATAATAACTCGGTAAAATCAATGAACAATTGTTGAATTCCATTGAATCCACAGTCAGATAAAGAAAAGACACCTACAGTATGGATGATATCAAGTTATGCCAAAGCAATATGCCCCTTTTCATAATACTTTCACAGTGCAGGAGATGGCAAATGGCAGCATAACAGCCAATGATCATTGATGTAAGCAGCTACAGCTCAGCATCTACTGAAAAAGTGCCATAAAGACTTGGGCAAAACATGCAGGGAATTAGATGGTATTGGTGTGAGTAAAGGATTTGAAAATGGTTTTGAATACAATGGCAGAAAGGAAGCAATAGGCAATTCTTAAAGAAGGAATTATTTATATAAAGAAAAACATTTAAAACTTTTATTTTAAAAATCAAATTAGTTTAGGAAACTTTAAACCAAATGAATAAAAAATCAGAGAAAAAATATTAAACTTTAAAATCGTTACTGATTTATATCTGACTTAATAGAGTGAAAAGTATTGATTCACTAGACAAGATCAGAATTTAATTACATGATATTTTGATATTATTATCTATTTGGAAGGATAATACATGGATATCAATCTTATTCCACATATAGCTCATTTTTAGTGGGTTAAAATATAAATTTTTAAATGTCATTTAAATAAGTTTAAATAAAGAGATTGAGCACAAATTGTAATGCATATATAGACATGTATTACTGTCAATTCAAAATAAAGATTTCTTACAAATAAACAGGCAGAAAAACATATAAACAACCATATGAAATAGAAATATCATGAATATGCACAGAAATGTACGATTCACAGAAGATAGATCCTTTTTCACTAAAAGTCAAATTCTGTGTACAGGAACATCAAAAATAAAAGCATTGAACACCATTTATGCTTATGAAACTGGAAAAAATTTAAGGAATCTCTGTCACTAATTGCTATTACAGATATGGGGAAAAGGGCACTTGTGCATCTTTTTGTTATTTTTATGATATAATTTGTGTCTTGTTTTGATTTATTTTATTTTAACAATGCAAGTACATATAAATCTAGTGCCAGAAATCTCACTCCTGGTTATCTATCAGAGTGAAGTTAAATCCCCCATATTTTCAGATGGGTATGGGAGTATGTGAATGGTGAGACATATCATGTAGCTTTAAAATTAAATGCTGATAGAATTGGAAGTGTTGCTACATTCTCAGATTCTATGTATATTTGGAAGTTGGAGTCAAAATTATTTACTGTAAAAGCTGTGAGAGAAATAGGGTACCTAAGTTTCAGACCCAAACAATGTTTCATTATGATTCAGTACATTTCATTCCAGATTCACCAAGGGTCAGCACCATGTTTCCAGTTAACCATGTAGAAAAGCATTGTGTTGCAACAGACAAGCTTAGGTTAACCTTGTCCTTCCACAAATAATAAGAGGAAAATGCCTCTATTCTTGTAAATATAAGAATTTCTTTTGGTGAAAAGCTTCTAGCCATAACGTCTCTAAACCTGTCTTCCTGGCCTTGCTTTCAGGCTGTATATGATGGGATTAAGTGAAGAGATAAAACAAAACAGGAATCAGGTTGAGTGAAATCAGAGAATAATGTAGACTCTCAATTGGGATTTTGGTAAACAGTGGAAGCAGTTGGGAGGAAAAGTGTGACAATGGCCTTGTGTGGTAGGCAAGTGGAATAGGTTTCTGACTATCCTTCTGAGGGAATTTTTCTGATATTGACAATGATGTAGATGAAATAAATTATAAAGCAGATATACTAGCAGAAATCTATTACTACACTAATGACATTTAGCATAATTTCTGCAATTACAAGCATTAGTTACAAGCAACAGCTTGCAATAATAACAACTGGATAAAATCAATGAACATTTGTTGAATTTCATTGATTCCACAGTAAGATAAAGAAAAGATGTATGCTGTGTATATGTTTGACATAAAACCACCGCAAAGTAGGGCTCAAGTACCATTAGCACAGTATGACCACTTTCATAATAATTTCAAAGGGCAGGGATGGCAAATGGCAGAATAGCAGCCAGTGAACACTGGCATGAGGAGATACAGATCAGTAGCTACTGAAAAAGGCACCAGAAAGACCTGGGCAAAACATACAGGGAAATAGATGGAATTGCTCTGAGTCAAGGATTTGAAAATGCTCTTGGATAGAATGGAAGAAATGAGACAATGAGCAAAACATAAAGAAAGGATTATTTTATTGGGCAAAATATGTTAAAAACATTTTAAAAAATCCAATTAGGAAATTTTAAATGATACGAAAAATATAATAGAAACATAACAAAGCTGAAAAATTATCGATTTATATGTTGATATAATAGATCACAAAATATCAATTCATAGACGAGGTAAGAATTTAACTGCATAGTATTGAGATTAATTTAGTTGAAAGGAAAATATATGGAGAGAAATTTTATTTCTCATATAAGATTCATTTAATTCATATTAAATGGTTTAATAATATAAATTTTAAAATTTTATAAATAAGTCTAACCAAAGATATTGGTGAAAGATTGTAATACTTATGATGGGAAAGTATTCATATCAACCCTGAAATAAAGATTTCTTACAAATGGACAGGAAGAGCAATATAAAACAACTCTATGAAATAGAAACATCATCAACATGCCCAAGAATATACAATTCACAGAGGATACAAACTTTTCAACTAAAATTAAAATTCAGTGTACAGGAACATCAAAATTAAATAACAATGGGACAATTTAACCTTATGACACCAGAAAATTTTGAAAGAATCTGTCACTAATTGCTACCACAGTTATGGATAAAAGGGTACTTGTCCACATTTTAGTTATTTTTATGAAATAATAGTATTTATTGTGTGTTTTGTTTTATTTCAAAAATGCAAATACATATAATTCTAATGCCAGTAATCCCATTACTGTTTACATAACAGACTGAAGTGAAAGCCCCAGTATTTTCTGATGGATATGTGAGTATGCTAATTACAGAGTCCTTCAAATAAAAAAAGAATGCCTAGAAAGTCTCCAGAGAATATGGACATATGTCTAAGGGAGACTAGCGGGATGGTCAGAATTTGAGCGTCTTCCTAGGCAATTAGAAGAAATTTGGCTTTTAACAGTGGCTTAAGTTTAAATGCTGTTAGAAGTGGAAATCCTTTTCACCATAAGGTTCCATGTATATTTTGAAGTTGGAATCACATGGATTTGCAAAAGTGGGTGTGAGAGAAAGAAGGAAGCTGATGGGGGACCCAAATGGCTTATGTCTGCAGTAGAGGGGAAGGACTGGAAATCCATTTTATAGGGACATTATGCTTCTCTCACCCCTTCAGCAAAGCTTGTGAGGCAGCATCTGGGGAGTTACCTGCTGTGCAAAAACCACCGTCTTTAAGCTTCTCTAGGTCCACCTGCCTTGAGGAGCTTATCAAAGCACAAAAGCTATAAATATCTATCTCCACAGAGCTCTGCATACTCCCTTTTCTACTCTATTTCTTAATCATTCACAATTACTGAAAATGTTCTTCATTGGTTTTTCTAAATTATGATCATTGATCAGCAAGATCTCTTAGAGTCCTAATGCTTCCCAACTGCCAGCATCTTCAGAGCCTGCCTCAGCTGCAGAGGACTCCCTTCACTACAGCTTTCTTTGTGCCCTTATATGTCTCACTCTGGAGACAGGGAAAGTGATCACATTGCTTTCCAACCCATGCCCAAGGTCATTTTCTCTTCCTCTTCCTACAGTAATCTGTTTTTGAAATTTATTTCCAGAGGATATACTGCCCACCTCCCCTTTTCACTGAGTCCTCTAGCCATCCAGGATTCTCTGTCCCAAGGTGATCAGGCCCAACTTCCAATGGTTTCCTGTTGTCTCACCTTAGGTAGAATGACAGACAAGGAAGACTGTGAGCCTGGTTCTCTCCACTTTGAAGTAATGACATATATCCAAAATTTAAATATATAGCTTTAAGTTAAATAAGCTTTTGCACTCTCCTTATTGCACTTGTTTCAATTTTATCACATTATCAAAATTTATGTTAAAATGTTATGCCTTGGTATGAATATGAAGCCAGACCAGAGCTCTTCCCAAAGTGTTAGAGAACTAAAGTCACCAAACTCCACTCTCAACCATTTTCATAGTTAAGATCTGATAGCTCACTTGGGTCCTTCAACCAAAGCACACACACACACACATGCACAAATATATATATATTTTCAAGTGGCTACATGAATTGGTGTCCAGAACTTACAAACCAAAACATTTGGATTAAGCTTTGTGTGCCCAAGTAGAAAAGAGAATTTTTATTTCCACCTTTATCATGTTTTAGGAATAATAAAAGTCTGTTTTAAATTAATAATTTGTTTATCATAATTCTGGATGATCAATAAACATGCATAAGTAAAAAATTTTTAGAAAAATAATATGCTTTGTATTCCTCTCAAGTATCACTCTTTTAGTGTTTTTTTTTTTTTTTTTTTTTTTTTTTTTCAATTTCTGGCTGATTTTTAGTAAGTCACAAATTCTTTGTTGCAAACTTGCTGATGAAACAGTGTTTCTTTTATTGTCCCTTTTATCTTTACTGTTTTTGTTCCAAAAACAGACATAGGGAGACAAGTATGTGTAAATTTTTTTTTCTTTAACTGCATAAGAATCTAGACAAATGCCTAATGAAAATTGTGTAAAGAATGTAGAGATTTGGAATTTCATAAGAAATGAAAGAATACTCTCCTTTTAGACCATGCACTCTCTGTGGAAAGGTGTGGAATGATTTGGTATTGGGGGTGGACATTGCCCAGAAGCCCAGGTGAGTGATGAGACAAGAGGCTTACATCGAGCCTCAGCACAGCAAACAGTGACCATGGCCAGAAGAATTCCTCTGGTATCATATGGCGCTGTGCTGCTAAGATTGTCGAAAACTATGCTTGAGTCTCAAAAGTTCCCCAGGTTCATTTATTTTTTGTTTGTTATATGAGAATCATGCCTGGCAAACATGAGTTAATATTGCAAAGGGGTTTCCACAAAGAGTCTGCATTAGTATATTCAGTATAAAGCCAAAATATTGTCAATGAATATTAATTGACTAAGAATCATCAGCAGTTTTGATTGCTTATTGTAAGCACATGCATTACTGATGTAATCCTTGCAAGAACAATGTGAATGCCGCTTTTAAAAGATTAAAGAGGGTAGGTGTCTTCACTTTATTTATGATATTACTATTATACTTTTTCTCTTCCTATCTCTTTCCTTTTGTGTGGTCCTAATTTTTTCGCCAAGGGAACATAGACAACAGCAAGGAAATAGATTAAGAGGAGTGAATTGTCAAAGTAAAACCTTATCACACTGAAAAACAACAAAATAAAACCATATAGTGGAGAAAAAAATGAATCAACTAAAGAAACCCAATCAAGATAAACAGATGACTAGACACAAACCAAAATTATAAGCCATACTAAGAAAAAGAAAAAAATGACCCAGTTCAATGAACAAACTGAAAACCAGGGGGAGATGCAAAGCATGGAACAACTAATCAGAGATGTCCAAACAAATATCATGAAGTAACTTAAAGAAGTGAAGGAAGAGATTAAGGATATTAAAAAGACACTGAGAAAACATACTGAAGAGATTATAAACATAAACAATAAGAAAACACATATGATGGTGATGAAATGCACAATTCAAGAAATCAAAAATACACTGATGATGTAAGAGCAGAGTTGAACAGGCAGAGGAAAGATTCAGGTATGTGGAAGACAGTACTTTTGAAATCAAATAGAACAGATAGTTAGAAAGATAGAAAAAATCCAGCAGGGACTTAGGGATTTGAATGACATGAAACACACAAATATATGTGTTATAGGCATCCCAGAGGGAGAAAAGAAAGGAAAGGGTACATAAGGAGTGTTGGAGGAAATAATGGCTGAAAACTTCTCAACAATATTGAGTGAGATAGATGCACATACATGCAGAGGAAGCACAGCACATCCCAAACAGTATAAATACTAAAAGGCCTACTCTAAGACAGATACTTGTCAAATTGTCCAATGCTCAAGATAAAGAGAGAATATTAAAAGCACCAAGAGAAAAGAGAACCATCACATACAAGGGAAGCTCGATAGGTTTAAATCCTGATTTCTCATCTGAAACTATGGAGGCAAGAAAGCAGTGGTATCACATATTTTAGGAGCTAAAAGAAAAAAACTTTGAGCCAAGAATTCTCTATTCTGCAAAGCTGCCATTCAAAAATCAGGGAGAGTCCAAATACTCACAGATAAACAGAAATTAAGAGAGTATGTCAATAAGAAACTGACACTTCAAGAAATACTAAAAAGCATTCTGCAGTTCAAAGGTAAAACAGGAGAGAGAGAGTTGAAGGACAGTGTAAGAACAACTAAAAAGATAAAAGGAGAAATAAAAAACATATAGCATACATAAACAAAAATAAAAATTGGTTAAAATAATTCCCTGACAGTAATAACATTGAATGTTAATAGATTAAGTTAATTGGTTAAGAGACACAGATTGGCAGAATGGATAAAAAGATATGACCCATCTATATGCTGTTTACAAGAAATCCACCTTAGACCTAGGAATGCAAGGAGGCTGAAAGTGAATGATTGGAAAACAACTTTACAAGCAAACAATAACCAAAAAAGGGCAGGAGTAGCTATAGTAATATTTGGCAAAATTGAATTTAAATACAAAACTATTGGAAGAGACATGGTAGACTCTATATATTAAAGAAGGGGTAACCTATCAAGAAGAAAGAACAGTCATAAACATTTATGCACCTAACCAAGGTGCCTCAAAATACTTGAAGGAAACATTGGACATACTAAGTGGAGAAATAGATGCCTCTACAATTATAGTGTGGGACATTAATATACTATTATCACCATTAGACAGAAGATCTCAAAGGAGAATCAATAAAGACACAAATATTTTGAATAATATATTAAAGGATGTGAACCTGATAGACATATAGAGAATATTACATCTAAATAAAATAGGATATACTTTCCTCTTGAGTGTACATGGATCATTCTCCAGGATAGATCACATGCTAAGCCAGAGAACAACCTCAATGAATTAAAAAAAAATTGAAACTCTGCAAAGTAATTTCTCTGACCACAATGCAATGCAGCTGGAAATTAGTTAGGGCCAGATAACCAGATTAGGCACAAAGATACAGAAGTTAAACAACACACTCCTGGACAAACAGTGGGTCGAGGATGAAATGCCAAAGAAAATCAGTAACGTGAAATGTATGAAAATGACAAACAACATATCAAACTTATGAGATGCAGCAAATACTATCTGAGAGGGAAATAGATAGCCACAAATGCCTATATTAAAAAAGAAGAAAGAGCTAAATTAAAGACCTAAGTGCACACCTGGAGGAAGTAGAAATCGAACAACAAACTAATGCCAAAGGAAGTAGAAAGAAGGAAATAACAAAGCTTAGAGCAGAGCTATATGAAATTGAAAATAAGAAAGCACTAGAAAAAGTAAGCAAAATAAAAAACTGGTTCTTCAAGAAGATTAATAAAATTGAAAAGCCCTTATCTAGATTAACAAAGGAAAAAAGAGAGAAGAGACAAATACATAAAGTAAGTAAAAAGAGGATATCACCACTGACCCCACAGAAATAAAGAGTATCATAAGAGTATATTTTGAAAAATTTTATGCCAACAAGATGGACAATTTAGAGGAAATGAACAAATTCCCACAAACACACAAGCAGCATACATTAATGGAAGAAGAAATTAAACTCTACAGACCAAACACAAGTAACAAAATTGAATCATTCATCAAAAACCACACAACTAAGAAGAGCCCAGGACCAGATGGCTTCATAAGTGAATTCTACCAAATACTCTGGAAAGAACTCACACAAATCTTGCTTAAACTCTTCCAATAAATAGAAGTGGAGGAAACATTGCCTAACTCATTTAATGATGCCCAAATCACCCTATTACCAAAACCAAAAAAAGATGCCAGAAGAAAAAAAAGCTAGACCAATCTCTCTAATGAACTTAAACACTAAAATCCTCAACAAAA
Source organism: Cabassous unicinctus (assembly GCA_029593785.1). Lineage (NCBI taxonomy): Eukaryota > Metazoa > Chordata > Mammalia > Cingulata > Chlamyphoridae > Cabassous > Cabassous unicinctus. The sequence goes on from JAQZBX010044120.1 coordinate 19,241, forward strand.
TATCTGCTAATCATATTCAACAAATATCAAATGAATTGTCCACCATGACCAAGTGGGTTTCATCCCTGGTATGCAAAGATGGTTCAACATAAGAAAATCAAAAAATGTAATACACCACATAAAAAGACCAAAAGAAAAAAATGACATGATCATCATTATAGATGCAGAAAAAACATTTGATAAAGTACAGCATCCTTTCCTGATAAAAATACAACAAAAGATATGAATAGAAGGAAAGTCCCTCCACAAGATAAAGGATATATATGAAAAACTCACAGCTAACATCATATTCTATGGAGAACTCCCAAAAGCTTTCCAAGATCAGGACAAGACAAGGATGCCCACTTTCACCGCTCCTATTTAACATTGTGTTGAAAGTATGTGCTTGAGCACTTGGGCATGAAAAAGATATAAACAACATTCAAATTGGAAAGGAAGGAGTAAAACTTTCACTATTTGAAGACGACCTGATCCTAAACATGGAAAGACCTGAGAAGTCTACAACATATCTTCTAGAGCTTACAAATATCTTTAGTAAAGTCACAGGTAATGAGATCAATGTGCAAAAATCTGTAGCATTTCGGTACACCAGCAATGTGTAACCTAAGGAGGAAATCAAGCAAAAAATCGCATTTACAATAGCAACTAAAAGAATCTAATACCTAGGAATAAATTTAACTAAGGATGTAAATGTCTTATATGCAGAAAACTACACAGCACTGTTAAAGGATCTCAAAGAAGATTTAAATAAATGGAAGAATATTCCCTGTTCATGGATAGGAAGACTAACATCATTAAAATGTCTATTCTACCCAAACTGATCTACAGATTTAACACAATCCCAATAAAAATCACCACAGCATTTTTACTAAATTGGAAAAAGTAATTATGAAATTTACCTGGAAGGGCAAAAGGCCTTAAATAGTGAAAGACATATTGAAAAAGAAAAACAAAATTGGAGGATTCACACTACCAGACTTTAAAACATACTACAAAGCTACAGTGGTCAAAACTGCATGGTATTGACACAAGGATAGACATAATGACCAATGAAACTTAAATGAGAGTTCTGATATAGATTCTCAAATATATAGTCAACTGATATTCAAAAAGGCCACCAAGCCGTTCAACTTGGAGAGAAAGACCTCTTCAACAAATGGTGCTTGGAAAATTTGATATCCAAATCCAAAAGAATGAGAGAGGAACACCAACACACACTGTACATAAAAATTAACTCAAGATGGATCAAAGTTCTAAATATAAGACCCAAGTCCATAAAGATCTTGGAAGATAATGTAGGGAAGCATCTACAGGATCTTGTAATAGGAAATGGTTTCATGAATTTCACACCCAAAGCATGAGCAGCAAAATAAAAATAGATAAAAGGGAACTCCTGAAAATTAAAAACCTATTCACCTCAAAGAAGTTTGTCAAGAAAGTCAAAAGGTAGCTTACACAATGGGAGAAAATATTTGGTAATCATATATCTGATAGGAGCCTAATATCCTGCATATATAAAGAAATCCTACAGGTCAAAAATAGAAAGACAAAAAAAGCCATTTAAAAAATGTTGAACTGATTTGAATACACATTTCTCTAGATAAGAAATATAAATGGCTAAAAAGCACATGAAAAGAGGCTCAACATCACTAGCTATTAGGGAAATGCAAATCAAAACTATAATGATATATCATCTCACACTCATTAGACTGGCAGCTATTAAAAAAGAGAGGACTACAGGTGTTGGTGAGGTTGTGGAAGAATGGGAACCCACATGCGCTGCTGTTGGGATGGTAGAATGGCACAACCATTGTGGAGGACAGTATGGTGGTTCCTCAGAAAACTAAATATAGACTTGCCATATGACCCAGGAATTCCACTGCTGGGTGTATACCCAGAAGAATCGAAAACAAGTACACAAACAGATATATGTACACCAATGTTCATAGTGGCATTGTTCACTATTGCCAAAAGTTGGAGTCAACCTAGGTACCCAAAAACAGAAGAATGGAAAAAACAAATTGTATTATATACATACAATACAATATCACTCAGCTATACGAATGAATACAGTATTAACACATGGGATAATTTGGATGAATCTTGGGGACCTTTTGTTGAATGAAGCAAGACAGGCACTGAAGGACAAATTGTACATGATTTCACTGATATGAATTAAGCAAATTAAGTAGATTCATAGATCTAGAGTGTAGATAAAAGGATTACA
>JAQZBX010044121.1:7005-21553 GCA_029593785.1 Cabassous unicinctus
AAGGAACCAATTGAGGTGGACAGCCTAGACAAACACTGACCTGCTTTAAGTCTGGCAGGGAAGGCCTGGGAGAGGGAAAAAGTCTGTCTCCTGGGAAGTAGAGGTGGCATTCAAACTCCTGTAAGCAGTGTAATGCCTAAGCTACTAGTAAGCACAAGCCCAGGACAAGACAAAGGCCAAGAAAAGACAGCGAAAACCCTACACTTTGCATTTGCTTTGTGCAGGCTTTTCTGATAGGAGGGTTGATACTCAAGAAAACCTGTCATATCACCAGTTTATTACAAATTCAAGAAATAGACATCTCAGGGAATAAATCCCAGAGTAAACATTTAAAAATATTAAAATGTACAGTGTGCAACAAAACATTACAGGACAGACAATAAACAGGAAATGGTGGCCCATCTAAAAGAACAGGATAAAAATCCAGAAAACATCAGCAGAGAAGACCAGATTGTGGACATACTGACAAAGACTATAAAAAATGATCTTCAGTATGCTCAAGGAGATGAAGGAAAATACAGAGAAAGACTAAAGAATATTGAGAAAACAATGAATGCTTAATAAGAAATATCATTAAAGAGATAGAAGAAGAAACCAAACAGAACAACTGGCCTTGAAGATGACAATAACTGAAATAAAAAATTTCCAGGAGTGTTTTGATAGCACATTGAAGTTGGCAGAAGAAAGAATCTACAAATTCAAAGATAAAATAATTAAATTAGGCTGAGGAGCAGAAAGGAAAAAGAACTATAAAAAATGAAAATAGTCTAAGAGACCTCTGGGACACCAACAAGCCCAAACCATTAAAGAGAATTAAGTATTAATCAAAAACTTCCCATTAAAGAAAAGCCCAGGACCAGTTGGCTTCACAAGAGAATTTTACCAAACATTACAAGAAGAATTAACACCAGTCCTGCTCAAATTCTTCCAAAAAATTGAAGAGGAGGGGACACTCCCTAATTCAATTTATGATGTAAGCATCACCCTCATACCAAAGCCAAAGACATCACAAGAAAAGAAAATTACAGATATCTATAGATGCAACAAAATACTAGCAAGCCAAATACAACAGAACATTAAGGGAATTATACACCATGATCAAGTGGAATTTATCTCAGGTATACAAGGGTGGTGCAACATAAGAAAATCCATTAAGGTAATACAACACATTAACAGAGCAAAGGAAATAAACCACATGTTCATCTCAGTTGACACAGAAAAGGCATTTGACAAAATCTAGCACCCCTTGATAAAAACACAGAAAACAGAATAGGAGTGTTCCTCAATATGATAGAGGACATATATATATTGAAAAACCCACAGCTAACGTAATATATAATGGAAAAAGACTGAAAGCTTTCCCTCAAAGATCAGGAACAAAATTCCACTGTCACCACTGTTATTTAGTATTACACTGGAAGTTCTAGTCAGAGCAATTAGACAAGAAAAAGAAAGAAAAGGCATCCAAATTGGAATGGTAAAACTTTCCCTGTTTCTGGTTTTTCCAGTTGTTAAGTTAGGTCTTTGATTTTAGCTCTTCTTTTTTAATATAGGCGTTTAGAGCTATAAATTTCCCTCTCATGACTGCCTTTGCTGTATCTCAGTAAGTTGTGTTCTTATTTTCATTTGTCTCAATATATTTACTGAGTTCACTTGCAATTTCTTCTTTGACCCACTGATTATTTAGGAATGTGTTGTTTAGCCTCCCACATTTGTGAATTTACCTCTTTCCTGTCTATTATTGATTTGCAGTTTCATTCCATTATGATCTGAGGAAGTACTTTATATAATTTCAGTCTTTTCATATTCCCTGAGGGCTGCATTGTGACCTAACGTGGTCTATCCTGGAGAAAGATCCATGGGCACTTGAGAAGAATGTATAACCCACTGAATTTGGGTGCAGCGTTCTGTATATGTCCGTTAGGTCTATCTTGTTTATCATATTGTTCAAGTTCTCTGTTTCCTTATTGAGCTTCTGTCTAGTTCTATCTAATGATGTGAGTGGTGTGTTGAAGTTTCCAGTGATTATTGTAGAGATGTCTATTTCTCCCTTCAGTTTTGCCAAAGTTTGTCTCATGTATTTGGGGCACCCTGGTTAGGTGCATAGATATTTATGACTGTTATATCTTCCTGGTGGATTGTCCCTTTTATTAATATATAATGGCCTTCTGGATCTCTTATAACTTTTTGCATTTAAAGTCTGTTTTGTCCGATATTAGTATAGCTACCTCTGCTCTTTTTTGTTACTATTTGCATGGAGTATCTTTTTCCAACCTTTCACTTTCAGCTGGTTTGTATCCCTGGGTTTAAGATGAGTTTCTTGTAAGCAGCATATGGATGGCTCATTTTTTTTAATCCATTCTGTCAGCCTGTATCTTTTGATTGGGGAGTTTAATCTGTTCACATTCAGTGATATTACTGTAAATGCATTATTTACTTCCACCATTTTATTCTTTGATTTTCATATGTCATATCTTATTTTCATTTCTCTTTTTACTTTTTTGGTTATCCTTTGTGCTATTCTTTCTTCTATACTCTCCTCCAAGCCTCTGTCTTTTTCTTTCAGGCTGTAAGGCTTCCTTTAATATTTTTTGCAAAGGTGGATTCTTTTTTATGAACTCTCTTAGTTTCTGTTTGTGAATATTTTATACTCACCTTCATATTTGAAGGATAATTTCTCTGGATAAAGAGTTCTTGGCTTGCAGTTTTTCTCTTTCTGTATCCTAATTGTACTATACCACTGCCTTCTCACCTCCATGGTTTCTTGATGAGAAATCTGCACTAAGTCTCACTGGGCGTCCCTTGTATGTGATGGTTTGCTTCTCCCTTGCTGCTCTCAGAATTTTCTCTTTATCTTTGATGTTTGACATTCTGAGTTGTATGTGTCTTGGAGTAGATCTATTAGGATTTGTTCTGATTGGAGTACGCTGTGCTTCTTGGACATGTAAGTTCATTTCTTTTGTGAAGGGTTGGGACATTTTCAGCTATTATTTCCTCAAACTCTTTCTGCCTCCTTTCCCTTCTCTCCTTCTGGAACTCCCATGACACGTATGTTGTTGCATTTCATGTTGTCATTCAACTCCCTGAGCCCCTGCTCAATTTTTTCCATTATCTTCTCTTTCCTTTTCTCTATTCAATTTCAGCTGTTCGTCTTTGGTATCACTTACTCTTTCTTCTATCATTTCGAGTCTGCTGTTGCATGTTTCTAATGTGTTTTTGATCTCATCTATCATGTCTCTCATTCCCATGAACTCTGTTACTTTTTGGTTCAGATTTTCATATTTTTCTTTGTGCTCACTCAGTGTCTTTTTGATGTCACTTATCTCTTTAGCCATATTGTCTTTCAACTCTTTAATTTCATTTTGGAAATTTGTGTGCATCTCATTAATTAGTTGTCTCAAATCCTGCATCTCTTCTAGGGCTGATATATTCCTTTTCTTGGTCCATGTCTTCTAATTTCTTGGTATGGCTCATAATTTTTTGCTGATGTCTAGGCTTCTGATTAGGATGGTGAGTTTACTCAGATGCTCAATTTCTCTCTCTCTCATAGGGATTGTGACAGGAGGCTGTGTGTTACTGCTGTTCTTTTATTCTTGGCTCAACCTGGGTCTTTAAGATGGGCTCTGAGCCCAGTAATGGGTTGCAAACCCACTTCCTTGGGCCTTGGGGAAGGAGGTTATAAAGGCTGGAAAAAGCCTCTCTTAAAATTATTTTCTTTTAATTTCCTCACACTTCCTTGGTCTGCCAGTAGATGGTGCTCCTTTGCAGCCTTTTCAATTCAAAGCCTGGTTGGAGTATGTGTGTTTGCTGCAACCTGGACAGGATCAGTGTGACAGAGGTGGCTGAGAGCCTCGTATTTCAAACTTTCTCACTTCTCCAACCTTTGCTGGCAGTCCCCTCCCTCTTCCCAGGTAGGAAATAATTCCACTCCCTTCTGAGTCCTCAGCAATCAGTCCTGGTTAGTAGAGAGGGAGAGATCATTAGTCCCAGATCTTTTTAGTCCCAAGCTGGTTCCCAGGGCAAACAATAGCGCAGCCTCACCTAGCCTGGAAAGGCTCATGGGACACAGCAGACCAAATTTGTGGGTCAAAAGCTGAGTCACCTTAGGCTGTATTGCCCTCTCTCCCCTTTTCTGGGGAAGCAGATCCCTGTGGCCCCCTTTGTCTGTAGCCGCTGGCCCTGAGGCCTGAGAATCGTAAGTGTCTTTAGTGTGGGGGAGGGTGCTGGCAGTAGCAGCTGCCGTTTTTAACTCACAGTTTTGCTGTTGCAATTTTTTTCATTTGACCCTCTCTCTTGTGGGTGGTGTCAGCCTTCCCCTGGTGTCCTAAACCCTAGAAGATTTTTTTCCCAGGCCGTTTCTGCCTGTCCTCTAGCTATTTTTCTGGGAGAGAAGAGAGTCCTATGTCTTTCTAGTCTGCCATCTTCCCAGGAGTCCAAGCATTGACTTATATATTTGAATGTTGGGGAAATTTTAGATTTTATATATATATTACTAGAAGAAAAAATTTGTTTAAAAATACGTGGAATTGGGGGACGGATGTGGCTCAAATGGTTGGGTGTCTGTCTCCCATATGGAGGGACCTAGATTCGATCCCCGGGACCTCCCGGTAAAAATTTAAAAAAATGCATGGAATTGCACAACACAGGGTACTATAAGTTAAACCATGGACTATATAGTTAAAAGTACAATTATAAAAATGTACTTTTATACAATTGTTTCACCATTTGTAACAAATGTACCATACCAGTGCAAGGTGTTGATAATAGAGTAGTATATGGGAATCCTGTATTTTATGCATTATTGTTCTATAAATCTACAACTTCTCTAATAAAAAGTAATAATAATTTGAAATTTTAAGTGTGTATGCATGTCTGTGTCCAATGTCAAATTTTATTTCTACATAGAAAAAATTTTAATATACACGTTTCACAAATGTTAATTAATTATTTTTTGAAAACATTACTGTAAAAAGTATATAACTTGTTTTACATGGTATGAAGTTTTTGGTTGCTTGTACCTGTTCTAAACTATTTTTTTTTCATGCCTGGTTTCACTTGATAGTCTCACATATTTATAATATTGTATTCTTTTTCGTTAAATGCTTTGTAATTTAGTTGAAAAACAAAATGTGCCTATTTTATTTTTGAGAAATGCACAGAATTGTAGCTAAACTTGTAATTATTTATATTTTTACAGCTTTATGTGATTACTTTCAGAAAGCATAGAACTTCCTTATATTTAATTGTTTCTATTGAAATTCTTCCATGTGGCAGTTTTCACTAGTTCATTCTGTCCTTGTGTTATACTTTAACATAAAATTTGTTCCTCCATTATTTATCAAGCCGTAGAATAATCTTATTGGAACATTTGAAATGTAAAACCAACTGCTTGGTTTCTTTACCTCATCATCTATTTTAAATTTATAAAAAGCACTAGTATGTGAAATGATGTTAGTATTCCAGACATATTTCCTAACTTTGTGTTTCCTAAATTAGACATTAAATTTTATGTTCAAGGAAGAAAAGGTCAGATCCACATCTCAAAATAATTTTAGATTGTCCCTTTACTCCTAATCTGAGTTATGCATTTAAGTGCAGAGAAGTAGAAAAATTATTAAATTATCAAATAATGAAAACTTTATGCCAGAGACCATTATATAGTATAATTTAAATTTCCCCTTCTTTCCTTTTCTTTATTTGGAGAGAGTACAAAATAGCAATGCAAGTTTTCCAAAGCTGGGGAGTTGAGAGTATGAGAGGTAGATTTTAAAGGGAAGAACCAGGATGATCAAATCTATTTGAATAATTCTGCCTTTAAAATAGGTTGATGTATAATTCAGTTTTAATGCAGTGTGTAAATTGCACTGTTAATTTTACAAATAAAAATTTTAGAATGAAAATACCATGTTTTATGTTTACTTGTCACAGAGTTCAAATATATACAGCTTAGGATATACCTGACATGTAAAAAGTGTTAAATAAGTGCTTATTATTATTTATATGACTTTTAAAATTAAGTTTGTATTGAAATTGACTTCAAAATGTATAATTTATAGTTTCTTGTTTTAATTAATTGTGTGTGTGACTGTATGATATTCTTGGAATCAAAAACTTTAAGATGTGAATATATAAAGAAAAACCTTACACTTCTCTTACCTTATAAACTATATCTCTAGGTCCAATATGCTTTTTTTAAAAAGTTTTATTCACACACCACCAATACGATTTTGGAATTTTTTTTCCTGTGTTAAACTTCTGAAATCAGGGAGAGTTGCTTAAGAAACCTATAGGAAGAGAACAGAAGGGAACACAGAATTAGTTTCTAATAGAAGTACCAAGGATTTTAGGCAGGAAAGAGCCATGAGGTTCACAATATAAGGTATTGATTTTTATTGTTGAATTTATTATTATTATATTAAAGGGAAAGTAAATAGAAAGGATTAATAAAAATTAAAGTTGTATTTTTGAAAATCTAACAAAATAGATTAATTTAAAAAATAGGCCCTAATAAATATACTAGGAGTGAGAGAAGGGGCACAGCAACTAAGATTAAAAATCAGAGAGAGAATATCAACTCATTAGAAAACGGGAGAAAAGGACAAATTCCTAAAATAAGTTAATTAAGCAATTGACCTGAAGGGCAATATAAATTACAAAAATGTTTAACATAAGCTATAAAATTAATCTGGATAACAAAGGTTAGTAGTAAAAAATAATAATAATCTTCATATAAAGCAAACTCGAGGCTTACGTGTTTTACAAGTCTAATAAACATTCAAGAAATCAGTAATTTCAATTTAACCAAAACCCTTCAGAGAACAATTCTTCATTCATTTTATGACACTGCTATATATTGATATCAAAACGTGACAAGGTAAGTACATAAAAGAAAAATTATATGGGAACCCCATTCACAAATAGAGATGTAAAACTACTGGGAAGCGGCTGTGGCTCAATTGGTTGGGCTCCCATTTACCAAATGGGAGGCCCTGGGTTCGATTCCTGGGGCCTCCTGGTGAAGGCAAGCCAGCCCGTGTGGTGCGGTGAGCTGACGGCCCACCCGGTGCAGCAAGATGACGCAACAAAGGGAGACAAGCAGACACAGAAAAACGCAAAGCAAATGGACACAGTGAGCACAAGTCTCAAGGGGGGGGCTAAATAAATAAATAAAGATAAATCTTTAAAAATAAATAAATAAATAAAACTACTAAAAATGAAAGAACCCAAGAATATACAGAAAGATGAAACATCATGCCCACATTTGTTTACTCTTAGCATGTGTAAGTGGTTTGACATTAGAAATATCTATTAATATATTATTTAATATCCATGTGCAACACAAAAAGTAAACATAAAAGGGGAAGGTTTTTCTATAAAACTCCAAGTTAGTCAATGGTAAAATGCTAGATGCGTTCCCTTTAAAATCAGGAGTGAAACAAGAATGCTCATTCTTCCTCTTTTCAACACAGTACTGAGATCCTTGCTGCTCAGTAACACAAGTAAAGGAATTAAGTGATATAAAGAGTAGAACGAAAAACAGAACTATTCACACATAATGATCATCCATGTCATAAATCCAAAAAGTCCCAGACAAATTATTAAAAGTATAATAAGAGACACTAGCAAGGTTTTTGGAAATAATCACTATAAAAGTCAACAGCATTTCTGTATACCAGTCACAAATTTTAATTAATAAGATAACATTCACAATAGAAAAAATTAAGATTCTTTTAAATAAATCTAACAAAAGAGGTATAAAACTTTTATATGGGAATTAGGTAATTTTATTTAAAAAACATTAAAAACCTACATAAAATGATTCTAACTTTAATACAAAGGAAAAGAGCTAGAAGTACCATGTCTAATTTTAGCAGTGGTTATCTCAGGGTTTTGGATGCATGAGTAATACTATTTTGTTTCTTGTCATTTTACTTATATTGAGAGTTTTGTTAATTGACCATACGTCTTTCACAATAATTAAATAACTCTAAAATTCACTGCCATAGCCAGTACAGTCAACTGCTTATTGGAATATTGATGATAGGTTATTAGAAATTTTATGTCCAAAAATACATTCCTTTTCAGTAAGTGTTTTTCCTTTTTTTGAAATCAATTTTATTGATACATATTCATAAACATACAGTCTATCCAAAGTGTACAATCAGTGGTATTTAGTATAATCACAGAGTTGTGGATTCATCACTTTAATCAATATTAGGGTGTTTTCATTAAGAAACAAAAAACTCCACCCCTTAATAATAATCACTTCTCAGTCTCTGTCCCTCCTCTGCCATACATAGCTGCTGTTCTGTTTCCATCTTTCTATTTATTTGTATATATATTTTGTATAGACAGAATCAAACAATATGTAGTACCTTTTGTCTAGTTTCTTTCACTTAGTATATTTCCTTTTTTTTTTTTTTTTTACCTTTAATGGAAGATTATTAATATATTACTGTACATTACTTTACATGGTTTGCTTTATTTGTATTTTTGCCTGATATTAACATCTTGCAACATTAACATGGATTTGTTCTGTTTCAAAGAAAAACAGTATTATATATGCAATATTACTCATACTCATATTTCACATGGGTTTCAAACGCTATGATTTACAGTCCTATGTTACATTTTTTAGCTTCTAGTAATATACAGGACCTTAGACTTTCCTTTTCAACCACTATCATACCCGTATGTTAGCATTGCTAGTTACAAACAAAATGATGTGCTTTCAACATTTCTATTCATTTCCAAAGATTTACGAACAACCTTTTTACCAATTCTTCAATAAGTTTTTAAAGCTAAATTAAACTTCACTAAACCCAAAATAAATGAAGAACCTCTGGAACCTGGAATGATCATCTGTATAAAAATGAAGAGAGTGTAGAGTTAATCATTCTCATCATTTGCTATATTTACTCTTAGGACTTCACTAATTTTCTGTGTCTCTCTCCAGTTTCCTTCTATTAATAATAATCTCTAAGGCTTCGACTTCTTTGTTCAGGTATGCAGTCACCAGCTTCTGTGAATTCCAGCAATCTTGCTAAACATATTCATGCACATCTTTTTTTGTGTGCATATGTGCAAAAATTTCTTGTAGGTCATTAAAGATACTCTCTTAAGTCCTTAATTTGTATGCATTTCACTACTATACATAATGAATGATGTGAAAGGAGGGTTCAAGATCTTTCTTTTTCTCCGTATAGACAATCCATTTCTCAGTACATCTTGTCACTCAGCTGCAGTTAACTTTGAATAACTTTGATATTTATCAAATTTCCTGGGTACTCTGTTCATTTTACTGATCTATTTGCCTGTGCCAGTGCTGTGTTACCTTATTTTTATAGTTTTATTTTTAAATCATATCTAGTAAGCCTAGTCTCCCAACTTTGTTTTTGTCAGGAATGTCTTAGATCTTTTTGGCCCTCTTCCATGTTAATTTTTTCAAAACAGATAAGTTCCATGAAAAGTGATTTCAGTTGCAATTCTATTTAAGCTGAGATTAAAAGAAAGAATTGACTTCGTTTTTATATTTAGGTCTTTCTGCTCTTTATTTCCTTTTGCCTACTTGTTTGTTTTCTTAACTTCTTCATTAGTCCATTCATTTTTCAGCCTCATTTTTTCTAATTGAAACATTTAAGGTTAAAAAGTAACACTTTAACTACTTTAGGTGTGTTCCATAGGCTTTAATATCTATACTATTTTCATTATTTCTAAGTATTTTTAAAGTCCATTATGATTCTGTTTTGGCCCATGAGTTGTTTAGTATTTTTAAATGTCCAAACATAAGGGATTTAAAATTTTTCTTTTTGTTATTGATTTCCAACTTAATTTTGTTGTGATCAGAGCATGTAGTGTGGTTGAAAACCCTTATATTTTGTCTTGAGATTTGCTTCCTGGCTGAGCACATGACCACGTATTTTCCAGTTGTTAAGTACAGTATTCTGTACATAAGGTCGTTTGTTGATTATTGGGTTGCTCGAATCGTTATATCTTTACCGATTTCTTATCTGCTTAATCTATCATTTATTGAGAAAATTGTGTTAAAATCTTCCATTGTGTTGGTATATTTGTCAGTTTCTCTTTATGGCTGATTCAGTTTTTTCTTTACATGTATTAGAGTTATGAAGTGCATATAGGTTTAAAATTATTTTCTAAAGTATCTTTGTATCAATAGGTAGTGACCCAAGGCAAAAAAAATCATTAACAGTGAACATTTTTAAAAAATTATTGTTTGCTTACATGACCTTAAATTTTAGAAATGTCTCTTGTAAACAGCATATAAGGATAAGCAAATACTCTAAGGTGAACACTAAATTTCTGAACCAGTTTGTCTTCTAGATTTGTGCTTTGTTATCACATCTGGTCTCCAAGAATTTCTCTTTCTCTACTAACAGCTCAGCAATACATTTTAAAAGATTTTTTATTTTCTTTTATTTAAGAAGACATTCTTTATCCCTGAAGTTGAGAAACAACAAGTAGGTTTCAGAGGATGTTAATCATTCTTACTCAGATTATCTTAATACGCAGTGTGTCTTTTCAATATGTAATATGCAATATGAGGGTTAATTAGTAAACTGTATTTGCAATATACATAAATGAACTTTTTCCTTCATTTTTGGGACATTTTTCTGTAATTTTTTCTCTGAATACTTTTTCATTTGTTGTATTTTCTACTTCAGACATTCAGAATATCCTTATGTTGAATTATCTTTGGCTGTCATCAATATTCATGCTCTTATCTCTAATTATTTTATCTTTTTCATCTGCATTTACTAGTATTAGCTTAATATATTTACTTATGCCATTAATTCCATTTTGAGCATTGTTTAGTTTGTGCTTTTAATTTTATTTAATTCATCTATCTTGTAGTGGTTTCTGTTTTATTCTCAGTATGTTCTCTCAGCTCTGAAATCACCTTTTTCATCTGTTCTGATGGTTGTATCATCTCTTCTTTTATCATTTTTATTGGATTCAGATTTTAATTTAATCATGAAACACCTTCATTAAATTTGCCTTTATCCTTAAGTTGTTGTTGTTTTTTTCCAGACTCAAATCATTGGCTTGTGAATGCCAATTTCTGATTTGATTTTCTTTAGTATGTTAGCAGAGTTGCCGTGTCATTTCTTTTCACCTTTCATCTTGTTCATGATTAACCTGGGAACATTTATCAAGACTTTTCATGTTTCTTTGCTCTAAGATAGAATAATTATTCTTGAAGGGCTTTCTTTCATATTTGGTATCTGAATAATGTCTCTTCAGTATTACAGTTTGGTACTAGATTTCTATCCATTTTTCTATAGCCTGAGAAAAGAGAAAGAAGGTTCAGTTATAAGTTCTTGGTTAGAGATCTGGTTTAGCTCTCCTAAAATCCTGTTTAAAAATCTGCTGGAGAGTCTACCCAGCCTCAGAGATAGAATTTTCTTGGAATTATTCCTCACCCACCATCCCTCAGTTTGGTAAGTCACCTTGTTGATGGCAAGCCCTCATATTTCTTGATGCTTCAGTGGAGGCCATATAGAAGTATTCAGGGACTTTTATTCCCGAAGGGGTTTTCTTGACTTGTTAAATTTATCTAATCACCCTTTCAATGCTTTTTTCTGTAAATTGAGTGGAAATGGGAGTGAACTGTGATGGAGGGCCAGGGTGAGAATGATGAGAATTCTCAGACTGTCTCCCCATCTACATTTTTCCATGCTACTTAAACAACTGCTGGCCGATGGAGATAGGAATAAGAACTACCTCCACGCAGCCTGCCTCACTATACCCTTCTCCTTCTTTCCTTTGCCTCCAGTTTGAACTTGATAGTGTAATGTCACTTGTCCCCTTTCCTTGTTTAGTTGTTGCTGGTATTGGGGGAGGGGGGGTGTATTTGGTTTGATTTACTGTTATTTGTTCATTTTGTTGGGTATTATAGTAAAGAAGTTTAGTGTGTGAATTATATCCTATTCTCCTAATTTAAAAGTCTAGTTAAGAGATATTATTTAAAAATAATCAAGTTAGAGCTGCACATCCCAGCAGGCATCAAAATAACATCAAGCACATTAAAGAGTTAAAGGTGAAAAATGATTCTATTGAAAAAAAAGATGGCATAAATATTTGTTTTATTTCTCATTGGAGGACTATTTAAGCATAAAAGTATAAATATGAAATAAAATAATGCTTCTTTTGTCTCTAAAATTGGCAACATTGTTTTCTCTTTTATTGCTAATACAAATATAATTGAGCAATTATGTGTTGCTGGTGGGGTTATAAATGATGTATCTTTCTGGGAAGTAATCTTATGGTGTAAACGTATATATCAGGCCTTAAAAATGTTCATGCCAGGGGAGTGGGTAAAGCTCAATGGTTGAGCACCTGCTTCCCATGTATGAGATCCCAGGTTTAATCCCCAGTACCTACTTAAAAAAAGGAAAAAAAGTTCATGCTCAAAGATTTTTTCTGATAATATTTAATGACCTAGGAATAAATTTTCTGCTGAACATTTTCAAGAGGCAGAATAGCATAGGTAATAAGAGCCTGGGTTTTAATACTCCATCTCTAACTTACCCTGTAATTTTGGGCTACTTACCTAACTTCTGTCTCAGCTGCCATCTGTAAAATGTTGATGGCAGTAGGATTTATCTCTGAAGGCTCTAGTGCAGCTTAAATGGCACATGGTTGGTGATTGCATGCTATTTATTTCATTAATCTTAATAATTGAATACATTATCATCTCAGTTAATAAAAATTTACAATTCTAAAATGAAAAATGAAGTTATCTTTGAGTTTGGAATTATTGTTTGTCTTTATACTTTTCAAGGTTTTTAATTTTTCTCTAATAATCACATAATACTTTTCATATCAGGAAAAAGTTTTAAAGCTTGACAAAATCATATTTTAATCATGGGAATTTGTAGAATTCCCATTTCAGTTACATTTTTTTAAAAGTAGCTGGTCCGGCCTATTCCTAAACCTAATTTCAAACTATAATTTAAGGTATATAATCTCTTTTTCTTAAAAGAGTAAGTAAAGACTTTAAGTTTATCTGATACTTAATTCCTGAATATCCTTTTCAAATCAGTAGTTGTTTATTGGTTGCTATTTGGCCCCCTACAAATTTCATCCAGCCTAATAGAACATGACCTATTTATTTAAATGTTAGCACCTTTTGAAACCCTTTACTTATCAAAATTCTAGTATGCTATTTGTACCACATAAAATCTTGAAAATCATGTTGAATTACACCAGATGTTTTGTGTCTCCGAAATATATTGCTCTAGCAGTATTACTTTATTTTTCTTACTGTTCTTTAAAATAGCTTTTGGTTCTTCACTTATTTTTGTAAATGCTGGGGTCATTTCTTATATTTTCACCATATAGGGAAATGTGAACATAGAAACTATTTCTATTTTAAGCAAGTTTATAAATATCTTTTCTAAAATCAAAGTCAGCTTGACTGTTCAAAAAAGGCAAAGGGGAAATTTTCTTTTTTGAATATACTATAGTTAAAAACAATCTTTTAAATATATAGGCGTGAAACCTGAAGTGTTTGATAGATATATAAATTCTAATATAGAGAGAGATAAAGATATATATATATATATATATATGTTGATAACCTTGAACATGAGTAGTCCCTTTGTTTTTGTCAAAAGAAATATTGATCATTTCAAAATAATCTGTTTACTGAATTTTTAATGTATTCACTTTTAAAAATGTTAAATAAGCTTACATGGTTTAAAGTTTATAAAGAAGTCACATTTTCACTTTTCACATTTGCTTATGAACATAATGGAAAACTATCTTTTTTGGTGAAAAAAATCAACTTGTATTTTTTTGATTGGTAGGTGTTAGCTCTTGTGCTTTTTTAGATTCCTTAACTTTAGACACATCTCAACTTTTTGTTTATTCATCTTCCATTCCTTGCCAATAGTGTTGCACTTTTCTACAATTTTGGAAAATCTTGGAAATCAGATCCAGGGATTATTAAAGCTACAGAAGAGCAAAAGAAAAAGGTAGCAAGATATAATCTAATCACATGTGTTTAAATGCCAAAGTATTAGCATTTATGGCAAAACTTAGAGTGAAAAGAAAAACTTTCTTTTGGAATATAAAGAAATTTCAAGTCAAACTGAGATGATATTTTATTTGATGCTCACCCATGATGCTCTTGGGATACCTGTCCTTACACTTTATGACATTTTATAATTTCAAGTTTTGTTCCCTTATAAGACTACTGTGGTTGCTGTGAGGGTAAAATAGAGTTATCTTAATCATCCCTCAAACCCCCACTAAATTACATGCATTCATTAAATGTTTGTTTGTTTTTTTTTCCTCATATATTTTTTGGTCCAAATGGTCAAAATTGGAACTTTAATTTTACAAGTCCCAAATTATTAAATACCAACAGTAGGTCATACATATGAGAAAAACAATAATACAAATATAAAAACTTTTTTTCCAGTCACAAATAATAATGGAAAGTTGTGTATATATGAGAAATAGAAATAATAAAATAATGAGCATTAAGTTCAAAACATCTGGAAAAGCTTTTGATTAGAAACTG
>JAQZBX010044122.1:0-21454 GCA_029593785.1 Cabassous unicinctus
TGTAGGCGATCAGGCGAACGGCTCTCTTCTCTTCTCCTGGGGCCTTCTTTCCAACATCAAAGCTGCTTCTCAAAGACTGCTTCAACTCTGTTCTTTGCCTTGCCTTTTATATTCAATTCCCCACCCACCAGGGGGTGGGGCTCAACGCCCTACTGACTGACATGGCCCAGTCAACGCCCTAATCATAATTCAATCATGCTCAGATTAACAGATCAGATTACAGGCATGATCCAATTTTTGGAATTCATAATTACATCAAATTCCCCAACGGTTACACCATTGTTCAGCATCATCTTCATCAGCAAACATCATCGCTGACATCAATAATAATAGAAAAACCACCTGAAGTATGTTCACTGTGTGCCAGGCACTGGTCTAAGTGCTTACATATATTAGTTCATTTAATCTTCAACATGTGCACATACATTCTGAGGGACAAACTGAATTATACTGAAGAATAAGCATGAAGTTATATTCCCATAATTAAAAATTAATATCAGGAAGATCACATCATCAATAAAACTCTATAAAAATTGCTGACTGAGACTGTCAGTCTCTCTGTGAGTGGTATGTGTGTGTACCTGAGAGAGACATGTGCATTTGCACAGGGTCTATCAATCTTGTCTCAATTGTTTTTTCTAGTCAGCAGCCTTATCTTTACTTTTATTCCACTCAATCTCTTCTTGTCATTTTCCCTTTCTGTTTGAAAATAACTATACCCAAGTCTGCAAAGTGTCATCTTTCCATTCCATTTCTTGTTGTAAAGAGTTTGTGACACTCTGGGAGATGGACACACTATAACAATAATGGTGGTGGATTGTTTTGACTTATAGAGACTCTTAAGGAGAGAAAATGTCCCCACACAGGAAAGTGACAAGACAGATCTCAATAGTTCTAAATTATGGGGTCAGTGATAGGTATGGTCTGTCCCATTGTCTCTTTTGGTTGCACAGAATGCCAAACACACACCTGGATGCTGGAAGCAGAAGGAAAAACCACACTGTGAAGGATAAGAGGAAAATTTGTTTTTGCTAAAAACCTACTTTTGAAATGTAACTGGGAGAATTGGGCACTTTTGCTGAATTAAGTGAAGTTCAACATTGATTAATAGGCAGGCCCCTGGATGTATACCCATGACACGATGCATGGTGCAGTTTCAGTAATTAAGAATTTGATCCCCCTACCTTTCAGTCCCGATATTTCATTACCCAATTCCAGGTATTCAAATGGTGCTACTCGCTCTTTTGTATATGCACCTCATGTATTTTATCTCAGTGATTTTTTTACTCATCTAAAATTTTCTTTGCCTGCTTCTAGCCTAGTTCGTGTCCAAATTCTAACTACTCATTAAAGTAGGGGTTTGAAAGCTGGTAGCACATGGAGAGAATCCATAAACCTGTTAAACTGACTTACAATGGGTTGTGCTTATGAATTATGGATGTGAGAAATGATCATCTTCACCAGATGATGAAAGAAGCCTCTGACCTTCCCCCACCTAAAACTAGTCAAGAATTACTGCAACCTAGAACCCAGGTCATGGGCCGCTTTCTCCACAAAGATGTCCTTGATCTCTCCAGCCCACAGGTCAAGTTCTATAGCTAGAAATTCCCTGAGAGCAAAATCAATACCATTTCTTACGTAATTCCTCCAAGAGATCATAAATGTTTCAGGGTCAAGGAGTACATCATATTTATTCTAGAATTCTCAGTACCTGTAGACAGTAGGGACTTATGTTCCTTAGCTTATAATTTATTTTCATACAACACTTATCATAGGCTTTGCCCCTGGTAGAGGATTTATAAATATTATGATTGGCTGAAACTTCATATCAAAAGAATAAAGCAATCATATTAAGAAAGCATAATATCCCATTCTCCTAATTATTTGAGTTTGTTCTATGTTATGGGTTGAATTAGGTCCCCCCAAAAGATATGTTCAAATCCTAACTTCTGGTCCTATGAATGTGATCCTATTTGGAAATTGGATCTTTGGAGATGTTATTAGTTAAGATGAGGCCAGACTGAATTAGGGTGGATCCTAACCCAATATAACTGATGTCCGTGTGAGAATAGAAAATTTAGACACATTCAGTAGGAGAGGGGCAGTCAGAGGGAGAAGAAAGTGATATGATGGAAGCAGAGACTGAGTTATGCCACAAGTCAAAGAATGCCAAGTTTTGTGGCAAGTCGCCACCAGAACCCTAGAGACTAGAAAGGAAGCATGGCCGTGCTGACAGCTTGATTTGGACGTCTAGCCTCCAGAACTACGACACAATAAATTTCTGTTGTTTTAAGCCACCCACTTTGTGGTATTTTGTTACAGTAGCACTAGGACATTAAGGCACTATAGCACCAAATGGAAATGAATTTGTTCTCATGAGAATTGGGGGAAAAATATTCTTCATTTCCAAAATACAATGAATCGTTCAGTTACAACAATGTGCACATTTATTTTTACTATTCTAGTATTTCAATAGTATTTTAGGATGAAGCAGTGTTGACAGCAAAGAATGAAAATGGTAAATCCTTTCAAGTGAGTTTACATAATCACCTGACATATAAACTGATGATTCCTGGGGAAAAAATACTATATCTATGATATATATTATACATACACACACATGTTGCACACATAGGTGTGTGCGCATGTAACTAAGTTCATTACGTGTGGGAGAAAGTAAAACTTACATATTTAAGGTGGGGCCCTGTGGAAACATACCTAATTGAGAAAGGAAGGCCAATGGGTAGCACTGTCTTGTTTCTGCACCCCCTGCCAAGTAAGATCTGGGATTTCTCTAGCCATCACCTCCTCCTCTTACCCTTCTCCAAACTCCTTCTCAAATGTTTACCACCCCATACATGTTCATCCCTTACCTCTTATCTTAGTTTGCCAGGGATTCTATGATACATACCATGCGCTGCTCGGCTTCAGCAACAGGAATTGTATTGTCTCATGGTTTTGGAGGTTAGGAGTCTTAAAATCAAGGTCTCGATGGGTCATGCCTTCTCCCAGAGATGGTAGGAGTCTAGTACTGACTTGCTGAAATCCTTGGGTTCCTTGGCTAGCATCTCTGCATCTATCACATGGCAATCTGCTTCTCCTTGCGTCTGCTCCTCTTGCGTCTGCTGATTTTAGGCTGCTCCTGACTTCTACTGACCAACTACATTCAAATTTCCTGGCTTTGTAAAGCCTGCAGTCATCCGGAATAAGGCCCACCCTGATTCGATTTGGCCTCATCTAAAAAGGTTCTTCTGAATTCCTATTCATAAATGAGTCCACACCCTAACTAAAAGTAACATCTTCAAAGGTCATATTTGCCAATTTGTTCACACCCACAGGAATGCAGATTAACACTTGAAACTGTCTTTATGGGGTACAGGATTCAATCCCTGTTACCTCCTGACCTTGCTGCCATAGCAGTGACTGAAGAGCCTATGTGGCCTTACACAGCTGCTGAGAGCCCCTACCTGCAAGGGAGCATGGCTAGGAGTTGAAAATAGCATTTAGAAATTTTATGTAATTACTCCTTAGGCTAATCTCTGATCTGAACATCTAGGCCATAACTTATCTTCTCTCACTTTTGGCAAGTTATAGCATCCTGTCCCATGATAGTACTAGAACTGTTACTTGACATTATTATTAAAATCTTTATATATTTATGTCTTGCCTCTTCAGTCAGATTGTAAAAAGCTTTTTTCTATCACCCAGAATACTAAGTACAACTCTCTACCTGCATTAGGGTTTAAAAAACCTTAATACTCTAGTTTCACTTTCTAATATGATTTCTTGTACATTTTATACTTTAGCCATAAGATACCACATCCCATTTCCTATATTACATATACTCTTTCAAATTCAAATATATCTGTTTTTATTATAAAATCAATGTATTCACTTTAGAAAACTGTGAACAAATATATAGAAAGTAATGGAAAGCACTTGTAAACTTTCCACTCAAACATCATTACTGTTAGCAAAACTATTATTCCCTTTTTTCCTGGGTACATTTTTACTTTTATAAAACTGATGTCAGCTTAATCAAAAATTTTATTGTGTTATATAAACATTATATTACAAGCATTATCCCACATCACTAAATATTCTCCAGAAATATATTTTCTATCTTTCATCCTATCAAAATTCCATAATGCATTTAATCATTGGCCTACAATTATTTACTTAAGATTATTAGAAAATTTGTTAAAATATGCTGTGACATACAATTTTGAATGTAACGAATTGGGCATAGCTTTGATCATTAAACAGATTGCTAAAAGATGAAATATTGAGACTTCTGATGTGTGTGGTCAAATTGTTTTTCAGAAAGTGTGTCACAGTTGCAGTCCCGCCAGCAGTGAAGAGTGCCTGTTTCACTGTATCCTCGCCACCACTGAGCGCCACTGAGCTTTTCAATCTTTTACAATTTGATAACATCATTCATTTATGCATTTTACCTTTGCTCATCTTGTTACCTATGCCCACTATGCCCTTTCTCTAGTTCTCCATTTGTTTAAAACTACCTTCAAGGCCAATTTCAAATAACCCCCACATTTCTGAAGCCATTGTGGATAATTTGCTTTGTATGTTTCACACAGAGATATGTTTACATTTCCATTATAGCATGTATTACAGTCTGGCTTATATGATATTTAGTTGTATGACTTTCTCCTCTGCTATAATATAAGTTATAATAGGGAGTAGCTTTTAGTCAACCATTTCTTTCTCCCTAATAATATAATGCCACCAAACATCTCAGACATTTAAAACTTAAAATAATCATCAAATAACTTGCAGTTTCTATAAAAAATTTTGATCTTTATATTAGTTCAAAAATTCATTTAGTGTCTACTCTGTGTCAAACACTAGTTAAGGAAACAGCAAATAAATGATAAATAAAATTAGAAATTATCTCTGCCCTCAAGGACATTTCATTTACAGGTGAGGCAGACAAAGTCAACCAAATGAATGTGAAATTATAATAAGGTGATATCAAGGAAAGGTATGCAATTTAGTTATGGAGGTTTCACTGAAGAGTGACACTGCAGATGAGAGTGTGGGAGAGGGAAGTACGGGGAGAAGGAACCCAGGGTTAATACATCCATTTCCTAATCTGACCACTGGATCTCTCCTCTCCTCCAAACAGGATGACTGGCTCAGGCTGACCTCAGTATGATCCTGAACATACAAAAATTGACAAATCCATTCTAACAAATATCTAAGAACCATTAAAGAATATTAAAGAAGAGCTTCACTCTTGGTATTCTTTTTAGGATTGAATTTTATCCAGAATCATCACACTTCCTTGCTCCTCAGAGACTCCACATAATGATCTGTAGGACCAGAGAGCATTTGTTCACTGTCTTTTATGTTCAACTGAGGAAAAGAGTCTTCCTACTTTTTTGTCTGGCCCACATTCTGGTCAGAGCCTTTGTCCTTTTTCAGTATTGGCTGCCACATACCAGACTCAAAACCAATCAATATTATGCCCTACCCTTCCCAGTCGAGGGATTCAAGGTATTCCAATAATTAAGCAACAATGTGTGTGCAGAAAAGGCAATATCCCCAACGATTAGTGTTAAATTTAATTAATTACCTCTAAAATAAAATGACACATAAACTTTGTAATTAAGAATAATTCTTAATTAAGGAACATTTGACAGATAGGTAGGAAGGAGAAAAGGGATAGAAAATGGCTGATTAAGATAGGGAATTAAACACCTCATTGAAGATATTAGCAAGCTCTGCTGTATGTTTATTTAATTTTCAGGGCATTCAATGTACTAAAATTCAAAACAAATGCAGAGGGCATTTCAATGAAACGTATGTGCACTTTTCCAGTTTAATGTAAAAGTGTAACTTTGCAGCTAAAATGACAGCTGCATTTTTACCCCTCTGATCACCCAAGAAAGAAAGGGAACCAGTTGGTTTGTGAGCTACAACACTGGTTGACTTTCTAAGGAATGAGAAAAGCTATACAGACCTAAAGATTTAACGTAGGCCTGCTTCATAAGATGTATAACACCCTTCCCATCATTGACATTTGATGAAGTTTTTTAGTTATCACATGTGCCTGACATTTGGAGGGGCCGAGTTGTATTTTGAGCTATTCCATTTCATTCTGATAAACCAGCCATGCAAAAATGGCCTGCGGAATCTTGGAAAACAGAAGATATAGCATAGCAAATAAAACAGGAAAATTATCTGCAAGCATGGCGCCTCTGCCAGGAATATTTCTTCTGGTTCTGGTCATTTACCTCAAGTACACATACACACCCAGACCACCACTGCCACTGCCATATAATGGAGCCCGAGCAAACAGATAAATGAAAAAGACAAATAAAGGGGAAAATTGATATAAATAATTTTGATTTGGATTGATTAAGCAGCTTCCTAGTGAGATAAGGCTCAATGATCTATAAAATTTCTAGTGAAAAGGAGTTATAATTGATACTTTTAAACATAAGGTAAGTGTAAACATGATCAAGGATAAATTACTTTTTTTCACCAATACTCAAAATTCTTTAGGAAATTCTTTAACGATTAATTTTTTAAAAATAGTACTTCTTTTTCCCAAATAGAATTGTATAGCAATGAACTTGGTCCTTCCAAATAGGTCTGGCATTTGTCCTGGCTCCTGGGGGGATAACCTCTAAATCTTGTTTCCAGTAAGAGAACTCTCTTGTTATTCATGGTGGGTCCAGGACTATACCTGATAGTTTATGCTAAAGAGATGGCTCCAGGTGGGGCCAGCCTCACTGGTAGTCTTGGGGGGTGGGGTGGGGGTGGGGAGGGGCTGGCCCCACCAGAAACACAAATCATGTCATCAGGGGCTTGGGGCCTGACCTCCAGAGAGAGGAGAGAGATTGAAGATTGAACTCACCCACGTGGGCACTGACCCATCAATCATGACTAAGTAATTAAACACTAATAAAAACTCTGGGGCCTGGAAGCTCAGAGAGCGTTGATGATTGCTCATATATGTCCATGTGCTGGGAGGGTAATGCATTCTGACTCCACATGGAGAGGACATGGAACCTTGCATTTGAGACCCTCCCAGCCCCTGCTCTATGTGTGTTCTTTTGGTTTCTCCTTATTTGTATCCTTTCTGCTATAATAAAACTTTAATCATAAGTATAGCACTTTCAGTGAGTTCTGTGAGTCCATCCAGAGAATTAGCTTGCAGATCACCCTTAACCTGTGGAGTCTGGCTTAATCCAGGTAGAGTCAGAATTGAGTTGCTGTTGGAAGTGTGTGAAGTTATTGCAGTCATTTGCACTTGGGTCCGAAAGTTTCACAGTTTATATAAGTATTAAAATAATAGTCACTCAGTAACAGCAAAGATGACCATCATCATTCTCTAAAATGGGCTAATAAGAGAAAATGTAACCCACATTTAAAAAAAATTAAAATCACTAAAAGAAACAATACAATCATTTAGAAAACATCTCTGATAAGCTTTGTTGGAGAAAAACACACTGGTCTGCGTTTCTTAGGTTCTTATATACTAAAGAGATCTGGTGACAGCTAAAATTCTGGTTCTGTGCTAACAGACTGACTAAATGCTTTATATTTCCATAATGCACAAACCACATTCCAGTGTTTACTTCCCAATCTATAGTTTCTCATTTTTTGATTTGCACATAATAAGATGCATTGTAGGAAACTTGCTATTTTTTTTAATTCTAACATTCACTCCTTTTTGTTCCAAGTTTAAGAATCAGCTATTTTACAAATTCACTTTGATTTTTTTCATTGACTAGAGTGGCTGCCTGCTGCCACCACCATCTGCTGGGAATTTGAAGTTAACTGTTTAAAATGCTTAAAATGAAAAAAACTTAAAAAGAGCTGTACTGTTTGATAATGTTTGACCTACCTTCACAAAGATGGTATTACTTCCCAGACATCCTAAAGCTCTTGTTAAGATAAACCCATAAGTCATACGTGATATATATATATATATTTAATACCACCAAACAGATATTAAGAGTGTGTGAGATTCTGACTTGCTTTTCTCCCACAATTTATGCTCAACCAGGAAGGTATTTAAACCTCTCAATTGAATCCAGTGTGCTGATCCCTAAACAGTTATCACCTGTTCCTGGATTTAAGCTATCTGATGAGCAGGGCATTTCTCAGACTCTTAGTCTAAAAACCCAGAAATCTGCAGATTCTGAAAGGTTCATTTGCAAGTGATGGAAATGACTACATCCATGCCCCTGATCCACACACAATCATCTTTGAATTAAGGACAAGCATATAGTATATAAGAATGTTATCCAGTTAGAGTCACTCTCTAATAATTTTACTTTCACTCCTTTGTTTGCTTAATGTTTCTAAAGAGTTTGAAAACAGCATAAAGACTATTTGGAAGTTTTCCTTATTAAAATATTTTCTTGGAAACACTGTAAATTTTGAAATACAAATTATAACACCGCCCCTCTCTGCCCCGAACATGGAGTTTCCTCATTTAGAATTCCCATTTTCTGCCTAGAATTACCCATGAATTCTTCAAGGGCCACTTCAAATGAGGTTATTCCATGAAGCTGCCTCTCTGTGCCACAAATTGAATGAGTACTATTTGCTCATTAATATCCAATCTCAATGGGTTACATCTTAGTTCTATTCACTGGGTACTGGGAGCTCAGGATCCCACATAAGTAAGATATTATCATCATGTTGGGGTAGGGGAATAATAATGGGATGATATAAACAATAATTTATTCAGCCAAAGTCAAGTGTGTTATTTAGAGCTTCATTCTACATGAATTTGAATGCTGGGTATTTTATCTGCATAACATGGGACTAGTTACCAAGTTATTTAAACTCTCTATAACTTAACTGTAAAAAGAGAATGATAACAATAGCAGAGTTCCTGGTATATGAACAGCATTCAAGACCTATTAACATGTAGGAAGTGCAGTGAGGATTAGGAGTATTTAAGTTATTAGTACCACTTTCATGACCCAGGTCCTCTGCTCCATGCTTTCATATCAGTTATTTTGAAAAAATCCTCAGAACACCTACTTTACCCATTCATTCAACATGTATTGACTAAGCATGCACTATGTGGCAGACATTGTCCTAAGAGGCAGACACAGTGGTCCATAAGCCTAAGTCTACGATGGCATCACATGTGTGGCATTCAGTGCTGGAAATTGCCTGGGTGGCTTCAGTTCTCTTCCACAAGCCTTGTCACCCTCCAGGGGACTGGACTGGCTTCCTTCCATGGTGGCATCAAGGCAACATTGCAAAAGGGCAAACGTGGAAGCTGCAAGTCCTCTTAAAGCACAACCAAAGAAGTGTCATTTCTACTGGTCAAACAGGTCACAGTCCAGCCCAGGTTTAAGGAGGGGTGGGGAAAGAGAGTTTACTTTTGACGGGAGGAGCAACAAAGTCATATTGCAAAGGAGAAGGCTTATCAAGACAGGAGGAATTTGTGGTCACATTCTGAAATCTATCTCAGCGAGAGTGGTCTAGTCCAGGTAAGGGATAGGCAGCTTACACTTAGATGAGATGTGGGCAGTAAAAAATGGAAATAAGTGTATATACCTACAAAAGGAAGCTATATATTATGCCCATTTTATTGCCTCTGGAATAAAGCTGTTAAGAGTAACATGACTTTTCAATATTACACAGTTATTAAAACTAGGCATTTGAACCCACGTAGACTGACCACAGTTCAAGTAATTTTTAATCAATATATTCCACCACTTCCCTTGTATAATATATTGACAGGAGAGAAGAGTAAACAAATCATTGTAAGCTAATAGATTTGTCACAATATAAGTAGAAAATTATTTTGTAAACTAGGAAGTCTGTATTCCCATTGTATTTCCCATTCCATTGTATTTTGCATAACTATCATTGTGGTTATCAAAATACATTGGAGTTACAAGCTCAATTGTCTCTCTGGCCTGCTAGAACAAAAGCTCCTATGGAGCAAGTACAGGATCTAGATAATTTGTGCATCCCCCAGGGCCTAACCCAGTGGCTAGCTGGCTCACAGCAAACTTTTAACTATTACTAAATAAGTCAATGAATGCAAATGCCACAATGCTTAGTAAGGGTATTTTCTGCCTTGAGCAATGAAAAGTTATATATTTTAAAATTTTTATTCTTTGTAATAAAATGATCTCAAGGAATTTTTTTGGAAGAAAAACCTAACATACATAAAATAAACCAGCAATGACTACTTTGGAAAAATCAATAATGATCATAAAAGAGCCATTTATTGCACTATGATTTAGAGAGGAAACTGGTTGATCCCTGAAATAGAGGTTTTTTAATGTTTATTTTTTTAATTACAAGTTTAAAAAATCAGAACTTACTTATAATGGCCTATTTGTAGAACAATGGTTATGAAGATCTAAGCTGTTCTATAAACACAAGACTCTGCATGTAAATTAAAACCTCAAGGACATGAAACCAGTTATTCTAATACCAAAAATAGCTGGTAAACTGAATTGAGAAATCTAAAGAGGAAGAGTATTAAGTAGCCTGGATAACAACATGATTACTTTATTTTTCTATTCCAGGAAAATTCATGAAAAAAATTCTAATGAATTTGTTCTATTGTTAGTTATAGTGTATTGCCAATGCAGATAACAGTGGATGCTGTATAGATGTATTGGGGGTCTGAACTTTGTAAGGATCATTTATCTTTGCCTGTTCCTAATGACAGGAAATATCCTAATTCCAAAGTATATCTAAATGAATAATATCCTTCAGCAGGGGGATAAAATCTTTGAACAATCAAGGCAATACTACCACTGGCCTTCATGAGAAGGCAGATGAAAGCATCCATTCTACTGAAGTCTCATGTCATCTTTAAAGCACACACAGTCTTGTAATTTTAGGATGTGAACAAAACAGGTCCTACACATTCCAGTTTGTTTTTTCTCATATGTCAAATAGCCAGCTAGAGAAAATATGTAGGAAATAATCCGTTTTGCCCACTGGGCAAAGGTAGTTTAAGACTACCACTGTATCTACCCTCACATTCTCTCCTGAGAGGGACAAGAGTAGTCACCAAACCAGGGTTCCATTCATGCTTTAGGACACTAAAGTGTTTTTTCACCCAGACTTTCCCAATTGACCAGGAAATGAAAATCACCAAATTGTTTGAAGGAAGATCAAGCTTGTTCAGACACCAAGCTTGATTTTGCAATGTCAGTCTCCAGAGATGATTCCAAGTTCCTATTTGTAACTTTATTGCTACCTATGAACATGTTGAAAATTCAAAAAGGACTGTGCATATTTCTATTCCCCATTTTGATTTATTCTAAGTTTTAAAAATGGATTTAAATGCTTAAAACACAATGGAAAAAGATATTGTGCTCCCTAAACTATGAAAACTCACAAAAATATCTTGAAAAAAAAATCAAAACAGCCTCAAAGACACGAGTACTATGCTAATGAAAAAGTGTAACTTTTACATAGCTTGGTTAAGAATAAGCAATTCACAAGAATGATGCAAGACCATCTGAATTAATATTTGCATCACCAACAAATAATATTCTTCTTTTGAACTATAAAAGCTTGGGAAAAGAGTGTCCTACATCACAAGCCCCTTGAGGAACTGTAGACAAACAACAAAATAATTACATCCCTAGAGATGAAATACAACTAGTTGTCTCCCTGAGAGAGCCCTTGTTTTGATATTAGAGAGAAGAATGAATATTATTGGTATTTCAAAGGAAAGCCTGCACAGAAGCAGGCTGCAATAAAAACTGACATACAGATTAAAAAGACAATTAAATATTAATGAAGCCAAGCCCACTTGCAAATCAAATGCTGAGGAAGAGACATCTTTCTTCCAGAGAAAGTTGGTTTCACTCTTCACATTCTATTACTTTGAAGCAACAAATCTGTTTGTGTCATTGCACACTAAGCATCAGGTTTTGAATAATATGAACCTGACCTTTGAAAAGCAAGCTGGTTACTAAATAATGTATAACTGTGATATTTCTGCAGTTCCAAGGAAACCTGGAAAATATCTTGGATGAGAATTTAAATGTAAAATGACAAAGGTTTTCCTCTGATAACTGACTGTACTTACATTGGGTCCCAAGAATTGCTGAGGGTGTGGTGATGTGTCTCTAACGCTGGGTAAGGGGAGGCTATGTATAGCTAATTGAAGAATCTTCCACGGAAGTAATTTTTATATTAAAAAGACTTTTATTATAAATACAACTTTGCAAATCTTTTCAGCATAATGCTAATTTAGAGAAAGCTTAGACTTATTTAAGAAAACATAGGTGATGACCTAAATGCTTTAATACCTTAGACAATTATAAATAAAAGACTTCTCTACATTTAAATATTATTCCAGACAAAAAGTACATGATTGGTTTAGAAATCACAGAATATTATCTGCAGAAGGTTGCTTAGAAGATTACTTTTTTATTCAAAACTTCACTGATCTCACCTTCCATTTTCAATGTTAAATAACAGCTTTATTATGGTATAATTCACAAATGACAAATTCACTTAAAGGGTACAATTTAATGGGTTTTAGTATATGCACAGAGTTGTGAAATCATAACCATAATCATTTTTAACATTTTTGCCACCCCTCTAAAAAATTCCCATACCAATTAACAATCACTCCCCTTTCTTTCCACCTATTCTCTCCTGCACCCTGCCCCCAACCTAGGAAACAACCAGTCTACTTCCTGTCTTTATAGAGTTCGTTATTCTGGATATTTCATACAAATAGAATAATAAAACATGTGTTCTTTTGTTACTAGATTCTTGCATTTAGCATAAAGTTTTCAAGGATCTTCCATGTTGTAACATGTATCAGTATTTCACCCATTTTTTAAAAAAATTATAGCATTTTTTAAGATATACTTCGCATTACGTAAAATTCATCATTTTAAACTGTACATTTTAATGTTTTAGTATATTCACTATTCATTCCTTTTTATTATCAAATAATAGTCTATTGAATGGACATACCACATTTTGTTTTTCCATTGACCAGTAGATGGACTTTTGGGTTGTTTCCCACCTTGCTTTTCTTTTCTTTTCTTTTTTTAATTAGAGAAGTTGTAGGTATATAGAAAATTCATATAAAATACAGAGTTCCCATATATCACCCTATTATTAACAGCTTGTGTTAGCATGGTACATTTGCTTCAATTGATGAAGGAACGGTTTTATAATTGTACTATTAACTGTAGTCTGTAATTTACAATAGAGTTCACTGCATTGTACAGTCTGCTGCTCCTTTTGTTTCTATTTTTATTCTAGTAATATATAGACAACCTAAAGTTTCCCCTTTCAACCACATTCAAATACAGAATTCAGCACTGCTAATTACATTCACAATGTGTGACCATCACGACCGACAATTACGTAAAACTTTATGATCAACCCAAATAGAAACTGTACAATTTAAGCACTACCTCCCCATTCCCTACCCTGCCCTGTCGCCTGGTAAGTTATATTCTAGATTCTTACTCTATTAGTTTTCTTAGGCTTATATTTCATATCAGTAGATCCTAGGATAGTTATCCTTTTGTGTCTGACTTATTTTACACAACAATGTATCTTCAAGGTTCATTCACGCTGTCACATGTATCAGAATTTCATTACTTTTTACATCTGAAAAAAATTCATTATATGTGAATACTATATTTATCTATTAATTGGTTGATGGGCACTTGGGTTGCTTCCATCTTTTGGCAATTGTGAATAATGCCACTATGAGTATTGGTGTGCAAATATCTGTTTGAGTCCCTGCTTTCAAAGCTTTGGGGTATATACCTAGGAATGGGATTGCTGGGTCATATGGTAATTTTATACTTAAATCTCTGAGAAACCATAACTGTCTTCCACAGTGGCTGCACCAATTTACATTCCCACCAACAATGGAGTTTGCCTTTTTTTCCACATCCTCTCCAACACTTGTAATTTTCTATTTAATAGTAGTCATTCTTGTGGGTGTGAATTGGTATCTCATTGTGGTTTTGAGTTGCATTTCCTTAATAGCTAATGAGGCTGAGTATCTTTTCATGTGCTTTTGGGCCATTTATGTGTCTTTGGAGAAAAGTCTATTCAAGTCTTTTGCCCATTATTGGTGAGTTGAAGGATTTCTTTATATATTCTGGATATTAAAGCCTTACTGGGTATGTGGTTTCCAAATATTTTCTTTTTTTACTTTCATAATAAAGTCCTTTGATGCAAAAATGTTTTTAAGTTTGATGAGGTCTCATTTATTTTTTTCTTCTGTTGTTATATATTATTACTGGAATCCCTTATAGGATTCCAGTAATAAGATTAAGACCCATCCTGATTGGGCTGGGCCACACACACCATAACTGAAGTATCCTCATCACAAGGTCTTACTTACAATGGGTTCACAGACACAGGAATGGATTAGATTTAAGAACATGTTTTTTTCTGGGGTACATAGAGCTTCAAACACCACAGAGCCCAGGGC
The DNA here is from genome assembly GCA_029593785.1 of Cabassous unicinctus. NCBI lineage: Eukaryota > Metazoa > Chordata > Mammalia > Cingulata > Chlamyphoridae > Cabassous > Cabassous unicinctus. The sequence goes on from JAQZBX010044122.1 coordinate 14,447, forward strand.
CCCTTATCCTTCCAAATAGATATTGCATTGAATCTGTAAATTGCTTTGGGTAGAATTGACAACTTAACAAATTTTAGTATTCCAATCTATGAACATGGAATGTCCATTTATTTTGGTCTTCTTTGAGTTCTTTTAACAATGTCTTATAGTTTCTGTGTAAAATTCTTTTACATCCTTGGTTAGATATATTTCTAGATACTCTTTTAGTTGATATTGTAAATGGAATTTTTTTTCTTGATTTCTTCTTCAGATTGTTCATTATTATTATCTAGAAGCACTACTGATATTTGCTTGTTATTTTTATACCTGGCCACTTTGCTGAATTCATTTATTAGTTCTAGTAGTTTTGGTGTGGATGTTTTAGGATTTTCTGTATATGGAAAATCATCTCATCTGTAAATAGGGAAAATTTTTACTTCTTCTTTTCCAATTTGAAGGTCTTTAATTTCTTTCTCTTGCCTAATCACACTAGCTAGAACTTCCAGTCCAATGCTGAATAACAATCATGACAATGGGCATTCTTGTCTTGTTCCTGATCTTAGAGGGAAAGTTTTCAGTCTTTCACCTTGAGTATGATGATAACTGTGGGTTTCTTATATATGCCCTTGATCATGTTGAGGAATTTTCCTTATAATCCTAGTTTTCTAAGTGGTTGTATTAAGAAGGGATGATAGATATTTTCAAATACCTTTTCTGCATCAATTGAGATGATCATGTGTTTTTCCTTTGTTATGTTAATGTGGTATATAATATTAATTGACTTTATGGTGAACCACCCTTGCATACATAGGATGACTCCCAGTTGATCTTGATGTATAATTCATTTGATGTGATTTGGTTTAGTAGCATTTTTTAAAGGAATTTTGCATCAATATTCATATGGGATATTGGTCTGCAGTTTTCATTTCTTGTGGTATCTTTACCTGGCTTTGGTACGAAGGTGATATCAACCTCATAGAATGAATTAGGCAGTATTTCCTCTTTAATTTTTTGGAAGACTTTGAGCAGAATAGGTGTTAATTCTTGTTGGAATGCTTAGTAAAATTCACCCGTGAAGGCACCTGGTCCTTGGCTTTTCTATGTTGCAAGGTTTTTGATTATTGATTCAATCTCTTTGCTAGATATTGGTTTGCTGAGATCTTCAATTTCTTCTTTTGCCATTTTAGGTAGTTTGCATGTTTCTAGGAATTTGTCCATTCCATCTAAGTTATCAAATTTCTTTATGAAAGTTGTCTGTAGTATCCTCTTATAGTCTTTCTTATTTCTGTGGGGTCAATAATAATGTATCTCTTTTCATTTTTTATTTCAATTATTTGTGTCCTCTCCGTTTTTTATTTTGTCAGTTTAGCTAAAGGTTTGTTGATTTTATTGATTCTTCAAAGAACCACCTTTTGGTTTTATTGATTCTGTTATTTTTTTAAAATCCTCTATTTCATTTTTCTCTACCCAAATCTTTGTTATTTCCTTCTTTCTGCTTGCTTTGGATTTAGTTGGTTCTTTTTCTAGATCCTCTAGTTTTAAGGCAAGGTCTCTGATTTGAGATTTCTTCTTTTTTAACGTACGCCTTTGGAGCTATAAATTTCCCTCTCAGAACTGCCTTCACTGCATCCCATAAGTTTTGCAATGTTGTATTTTCATTTTCATTTACCTCAAGCTATTGCCTACTTTCCCTTGTGATTTCTTCTTTGACCCATAGTTTCTTTAACTGTATGTTAATTTACATATATTTGTGAATTTTCTCTTTCTCCCTCTGTTATTGATTTTTAGCTTCGTTCCATTGGGTCCAGAGGAGATACCTTGTGTGATTTTAATATTTTTGAATTTATTGAAATTTGTCTTGTGTCCTACCATATAGCCTATATTGGAGAATTATCCATGTGCATTGAAGAAGAATATGTTTTCTGCTGCTGTTGGGTGCAGTATTCTAAATATGTCTGCTAGGTCTAGCTGGTTTAGAGTATCATTCAAGTCTTCTATTTCCTTATTGATCTTCTGTCTAGATGTTCCATTCATTATTGAAAGTGATGTATGGAAATCTTCCACTATTAATATAGAACCGTCAATTTCTTCCTTCAAATCTGTCAGTATTTGTTTCATATATTTTGGGGCTATGCTGTTAGGTGCATATATTTTTATAATTGTTATGTCTTATTGCTGAATTTATCCTTTTCCCAGTCAATAATGGCCCTCATTGTCTTTCATAAAAGTTTTTTACTTAAAGTTTACTTAATCTGATAATTGTATAGTTATCCCAGCTCTCTTTTTGTTACAACTTACATGGTATATTTTTTCTATCCTTTCACTTTCAACCTACTTACATCTTTGAATTTAAGGTGAGTCTCTTATAAATAACATATAGTTGGATCATGCTTTTTAAAAATCCATTTTGCCAATTTCTGCCTTTTGACTGGGGTTAAACATTTAATCTATTTACATTTAAAGTACCTGCTGATTGTGCAAGCCTTTGTTTTGACATTTTGCTATTTTGTGTCTGTAAGTCTTATACCATTTTTTGCCCCTCAACAAACACCTACTTCCATCCTTATTTGGCTTTTGTATTGATACCATTTTGATTCCTTTCTCATTTATCTCTGAATACATTTTTTTCATGAATTTTCTTTATGGTTACTGAGAAAAACATGTTCTTAAATTTAATACATTCCTGTGGATATAAACCAATTGTAAGTAGGACCTTTTGATGAGGTTACTTCATTTAAGGTGTGACACCCCTCCCCATCAGGATGGGTCCTAATCCTATTATTGGAGTCCTTTATAAGAGAATGAAATTCAGACAGAGAAACAGAAACCCACAGGAACCAAGAGGAGAAAAATCCATCTAATCAAGAAGCTGGAAGCAACAAAACCCAGAAGATAAGGGAGAGACCAGTAGACATAGCCTTGTGCTTTGCCATGTGACATAAGAGCCAAAGATCACCAGCAGCCTGTCCCAGAATGTCAGTCTTCAGGAAGAAAGCATTGCCTTGATGATGCCTTGATTTGGACTTTCTTCTAAGCTCAAGACTGTAAACTAATAAATCCCCACATTTTAAACCAACCCATATCATGGTATTTGCTTGAACAGCTGAGAAAACTGCTACCATTGGGTTAAAATTTAGTATCTTAAATATGTAATAATATTTGATTTGATACCAACTTATCATCAGTAGCATATACATTGTTTTTATATACCACTTCCACCTGTTTTTTGTACCTGTTATATCTTTGTGTATTGTATGTCCAAGACCATCAATTGATCATACTTTTTATGCATTTGTATTTTAGCAGTTGGATGAAGCAAGAAATGGAGTTACATGTCAAACAATGCGATTCAGTAGTACTGACATTTATAATTACCTATACAGTTATTTTACCAGTGGTCTTTATTTCTTTATGCTGCTTCGATCCACTGTCTAGTGTCCGTTCATTTCCTTCTGAAGATCTTCCTTTAGCATTGCTTAAATCCTACCTTCTTTTTGAAAATTCTTTCTCACCTAGCTTTTTGTTACCCTGTTAGTCTCCTTTACCGACAATTCTTCTTCTGGCCCTTTAAATGCTGGCTGTTGCCTGCAATGCTTTCCATGCCTTTAATTGCTTTCTCTTTATGATTGCATTTATTCTAAAACCTTCTAGGATACCTACTTGCCGATATGCCTCAAATCTCATCCTCTAGAGGAGACCACCTTCTGGTTCGTTAAACCCATGAGAATTCCTCCCATTCATTATCTCCATCACCCCATCTTCTATTGTTCTTAAATCTAATTAATTTAGCAAGATATCCCCAAAGAGATATTTTTCCCCAGGAAGTATTCTCAACTCTTCCTTCTTTCTTCTCACTTTTCACATTCAAAGGGTCTCTACTTCATATTTATTTTACCTACTGATATTCCCGCAATTTTCCCTTATTCCATGCAATAACTTACTTATTAGCTCATTATTTCTCTCTTTTCTACAAAACTCAAATCATTTTTTAGATTCTAGTTCTATACTGTTAATAGTCTTTAGAACTCATCATCAATGAAAAGAGAAAACCCAAGCTTTTTAGCACAGTACAGAATGGCCTGATGGTCTTGCCTCTGCCAATTTATCTAACCTACTTTCTACCACTCTACCACATATGACCTCTATTTCAGCCATACCAAGCTTTTCATAGTTTGTCAAAAGTACCCTAAATGCCCTCTCTATGTCACTGTATTGTTTATTCCTGTTGCCTGGAATGGTCCTTTCCCTTTCTGTTACCTACCTTCACATTGCCCTTTGAGGCAAAGACTAGCTTTCTGATTACCAAGCCCCTTCCCCTTTCTTGTTGGAGCCACATCTTCCAGCCTCTCTTGAAATAAGGTGTAGCAATCTGACTAAATTCCATCCAATGTAACATGGATGGAAGTAAAGTACCCTTTCAGGCTTAGATCATAAACAGTGTTTATGACCCTTAGATCATGAACAATGGTCTACTCTCTTTTCTCTTTTTCTGTCAGTTAGATGTCAACATCCAAAGAAATCTTGGAAGTCACATATTGAAGATTAGTCTGGGTTTCTGAATGATTGCATGGGCAACAGCTGTCTCTGCTACCTTCCTACTTTGAATCTTACATAAGAATGAAATTATTAGCATAAAAAAACTGCATATTTTTGGTATGATCCAATATAGCAGTGAGCGGTATTTTTCAACAACCAGTTGCTGAGAAAAGTCTTACTTAATTTCTATTTCCATATCTTCTGCCCTTTTGCATCACATCGCTTACCAAATTGCTGATTTACAAGCCTAACTCCTTCCCTAGCTTATAAACTCCACGAAGTCAGACACTGGGTCTTTGATCTCTATAACTCAGCACCAACCACAATATCTGGTATACATGTATATACTTGATAAGTGTGTCTGCTGAATGAATTAAGTTCCCCTTGCATATCTTTCCCCAACTGTGTTCTTGAGGAATGTTAACAGGAATTATTTTAAAAAGGAGAGGGTTCTGTGTTTATTTAAGTTGGGGAAATGCTGGATTTAACAAAGAACATCTTTCTTTACTATAGGTATTCTCGAAACCTCCATAGACCAATGAACACCATCAAGATGAGTATTTAATATGCAGGTTTTCCGAAAATTATTTCATCATAAGCCTTTTTCCTTTTCCAGAGAACATCTTGAGAGGCAAGAGAGCAACAGATCATATTGTGGTAAAAGATGACAGAGGCATGGATGATCTCAAACAATGTTACTTCAATTTGACCTTGGAATTTCCAAGGACTTTGGGGTTTTAAATTTATCTTCTTAGGCTTTTTTTTTTTTTTTTTAAATAACTGCTATAGCTTAAATTGCCTGGACATACACCAACTGATGACAGGGTTAAGACAGTTCTGAAACAGACCAAACACACAACTTGTCTAACAGATAATATAGCCCTGGATTCTTAAAGGCAATGTGCTAGTTTTCAGGAAGCAAAATTATTCAAAGCAAAATGTCCTAGTTATCTAAAGTGAACACATGCTGTTTATTTTATATAGTTTTCTGCTTCATCTCCTCAAACATGAAGTACTTGTTTGATGTCACACTGTGTTTGAGTCTCACGCCCCCAATATTAGTACATCTTTTTAAAATAAGCCCTTGTAGACTTATAATTCCATATCTTTTAAAAAAATGTTTCAAGTATACTACTGTAGTTTTTTTTTTCTTTTTAAAAATTATTTATATCTCATCTCTTAGACCTTGGAAAATCAGTAAGTGCTGTGACTTTACACTTTTCAGGATGCAGGATGCTTTCAAATAAACTGAGGTCACTCTTCAGATAGCTTGTTCACAGGTAGAGTAGCTTGGAAAGAAATGTAAATTTTTTTCTGGCCATGAGGAAATAGGGATTTGCCAAAGCCCAGTAACTTTTCATCAAACTGTCATGATATTCTAAAAGTTAATAAAAGGGGAGCGGATGTGGCTCAAGCAGTTGAGCACCCACCACATGGGAGCACCCACCACATGGGAGGTCCTGGGGTCAGTTCCCTGTGCCTCCTGAAAGAACAAAAACAAACAAGTAATACAAACAAGAAAACCAGCTCAAGAAGTCGATGTGGCTCAGTGGTTGAGCACCAGCTTCCCACATACAAGGCCCTGGGTTCAATCTCAGGACCCCAGTACCTCAAAAAAAAAAAAAAAAAAAAAAAATCAATGAAAGCCAACCAGAAATAGAACTTCATGCATAATGTATAGTGAGAAAAGGAAGCTATTCAAACAATTCTTAAATAACTAGATGTCCCGACCCGTGGGACAAATCAACTGAGACTCTGAGTTACCCAGCGAAGGAATGAGGCATAGACACGTGTAAGAAAATGGCTGTGCACTTTATTCTACTAACATAGCTCTTCCGTTGCTCTGCCGCAAGGGATACAATCAGCTCTTTTATAAGCAGGGAAAGGGGAAGTGCATTAAGGCTTAGGTGTCGATACATGATTGGGTAATTTGAGTTGCTAGGCGTGGTAGAGATGGTGACTATTCGCGCGCGCGCACGCGAACATTGTGGCGCGAACAGTAACAGGATATGCTATTTTAAGAAGAAGAAGAAGAAGAAGGAGGTAGAGACGGCCATGACAGTTGTATTCATTCGATATTGCCCCCAACATCTCCTCCCTTTTGGTTTAAAAACAAAGCATTATAGACTGTAACCAACTGGATGGAAGGTATGGAGGGGGGGACTGTGCCTGTTTTAGGTCAGGACCATGCTATGCGATTACTGGATCTTACCCGTCATGGAGACCTTAGCAGCAATTGGGCCAGGGCCCTTTGGCAACAATCGGCTAGGCTCCTGTCTTAGGTTGTCCAGAGCGCTTATCGCAAAAGGGGTCCAGTTGCCCGTCATTGACTAACCAGTCCAGCACCCTAGTAGGTATGCAGTGCCACAGGGTGGCTTTAGAAGGTTTTATTAGTACAGAAGATTTTGTTTTTCATTGGGGGCAAATGTCGTTAACCAACTCTGGGGAAAGGCCATTTTCGGAAAGGTGAAGTCTGTGATAGTGCACCTGAAT
>JAQZBX010044123.1:0-21451 GCA_029593785.1 Cabassous unicinctus
ATGAAATTCAGTTTTACCCCTTGCAGCTTTATCTAACTTGCAGATCTCACTCCACTTTTGCTGACAAAGTGCACTGATTGAAAGCACAGTGTTCGGAAAACTAGAGGAACTGCAAAGTTAGTAAATAAATGTCCAAATAAACTTATTCATCCGTGTAATGAAGAAGTGATAAAGGGTGTTTTAAACTTCTTTGGCAGTACCAACAGAGGAGAGAAATGATTATGAATCTCTTAACAACTGTTAAAGCTGTTTTTCCCTAAAATAAATATTGAATGCAGCTGCAAAGAGAATAGATAATTGAAACAGAATAGATATGTTTCTAAATGCATACACTTAACATTAATAGGAATGTAAATAAACATAGACATTATTTCCTATACATTAATGATTTTCATAAATTTTAAATGCCAAAATGTAAATCCAATGATTAATTTCCCCCCGAATCTTAATTTATTCATTCAATTAAGAAGCATTTTGAAACACTTCCTATTGAGTAAGCATTATGTTTCAATTGATTCTTATGTCTTCATTTTCATCCTAAACATATCCATTTAGAATATATTTTAATATGCAATAAATGAGTTTCTAAAGCTATAATCAAATGTATTAACAGTGAATAATCAAATATATTTAAAATATATTTTGAATAATATAATGAGGATCAAATATACATTACCTCTTGGGTTGATTGTACTTGAGGATTGCTCCATATTTTATGTCAGGGTATAGCAGTCTGATATTATTCATGAATTCCAGAAATAGATATTGGATTATGTTTGTAAACTGGTCTGTTCCTCCAGGCATGTTAGATTGTATTGGATTCAGAGATTTCACTTTTACTTGATTAAATTATGATTAAGGCTTTGATTGGGCCATGTCAAGTAGGACGTGGAGTCCCCACCCCCCCACCTCCAGTCCCCTTGGAGAAAAGACATGAGTTGGGAGTTTTAATGCTGGAGCCCTAGGAAGTAAATATACAGAAAAACAGATATGTGAGGAAAGAGAGAAAGATCCATTAGACATGGCAGAGGTCCCGGGAAGAGAGATGGGCCTTTGGCCTGATGTTTACAGCTGGCCTTGTGGAGAGAGCAGAGCAGCTGAGCCCAGAGAGAAACAAGCCTCGAGAGAGAGATGAGACTTATCCTAGCCTACAGCTGATATTGGAAGAAGCTGGGATCATGGAGCCTTAAGAGAAAGAGGAAGGCTGGACCCTTGCAGACCTCGGCAGCCATCTTGCCCCAACATGTGACAACAGACTTTGGTGAGAGAAGTAATTTATGCTTTATGGCCTTGTGACTGTAAGCTTCTACCCCAAATAAATACTGTTTTATAAAAGCCAACAGATTCCTGATATTTTACATCAGCACCCCTTTGGCTGACTAATACCCAGGGTATCTCTACATATGAAAAGTAGACACATGTCAACACACACACACATACAGAGATAGACTTTCATTTAGTTTATTTATTATTAAGTCTTAGGACTTTATCACTTCAACCGTCACAGTTCTCACATCTTATCTACACTGTGGCATGGGCAGCAACAAATTCATTCAGGCTACATTTATTGAGCACCTACTGTGTTCTTGGAACTGTGCTATGTGCAGAGAATAAACAAAATCTTGGCTCTGGGGAGTTTTATGCTTTAACAGATGTATGGACCTTATATAGTAGTGTGAAGTTGGGTGTGATCAGTACTGTTTGGGACAAATAGAAAACTTAACATCAAAAGAGCTGTTTGAACCAAGAACCCAGCAAGCAGTCAGCAAACAGGGTTGGAGGACCATATCCCAAGGAGAAGGAACAATATGTATAAACACAATAAGATATTCCACAAATGCTTTTCAAACTAGTGTTTGTGCCAGGAAATGGTGAGCTTACATTAGAGTGGTGGGGACAGGTATAAAATGTATTAATGAGGTAATTAATAAAGGCAATTTTGGGTAATGAGGTATGCCATGATGAAAATAAGACAGTAATGTAAGAGAAAGTTATTGATGATCAGCTAGTATTTGATAGTGTATTCCAGAAAAGCTTTTCTGATGAGGTAACAATTGAGACTTGAATAGAAAGTGCCGCAGGTAAGTTCCAGGTGCTAAAATGCTGACGTAGGAATGAGCTTGACTCAAGTGAGAATCAGAAAGACCAGTTTGGTTGGAGTGATTTGAAGAGTTGGAGAATGGTAGGAGATGAAGGTAGAGAACAGGCAAGAGTTAGCAGATATATGGTCTTATAGACCAAGGAATGGAGTATGGAATTTAATCCAAGTACAGAGTAAAGCTACTTGGTAGCCAAGCAAAGGATTGGAAGGATCTTATTATGATTTTAAAATTCACTTTGGGTATTGGGTGGAGAATATCTTTAGAGGTTGTGAAGGAAGGAAAAAGAGGCTGTTGCCTCTTGTCCAGCAAAAATAGGACTGTTGCTTGAGTTGGAGAGGTAGAGGTAGCAGAATGGTACAATTTGGGCACTCTGTATATTTATTTTGGCTGATTTTTATAAATTAAATACATATAGTGTGTAAAATGGAGATTACTTTGGATAAGTTAGCAGGGTCCAATCTTAAAACACATTTTTAACAGTATGGGTATTGAACTTTATTCTTTTGGCAATATAAAAACATCAAAATGTTTTAAGGAGAAAAGAACACAACATGATCAGATTTGGGTTTTATCAAATCATTCAGGCTGCATTGTAGAGAAGGAATTGAGAGAAATGGAAATGGAGCCAGGGAGACTAGAGAGAACCTTCTTACACCAGTGCCTGCAAGAAACACTGAGGATTTAAACGAAAGGACTTTGTGGTAAGGATAAAACAGAAGAGATGGTTTTAAAATAATATAGAATCAGTATGCATTTTGTTACCAATTAGAGGCAGGGACAGAAGGAAAACTAAGGAATCCAGGATAGTGCCCAGGTTTTTGTTTATTTGTTTTGCAGTAGCAGTTGGGTAAGTGATGGGACAATTCAATAAGATAGAAAATCCAGAAAGGGGATCAGGTTTGTGAAGGTGATTGTATTAGTCAGCCTAATACATCAGCCAACAGATTTCTGGTGCTGATGCAAAATACCAGAAATCTGTTGGTTTTTATAAAGGGTATTTATTTGGGGTAGAAGCTTACAGTTACCAGGCCATAAAGTGTAAGTTACTTCCCTCACCAAAGTCTATTGCCATGTGTTGGGGCAAGATGCCTGCCAATGTCTGCCAGGGTTCAGGCTTCCTGGGTTCCTCTCTTCCCAGGGCTCATTTCTCTCTGGGCTCAGCTCCTCTATTTTCTCCACAAGGCCAGCTGTAGACTATCAGGTAAACAGCTCTGTCTCTCTCCCCAGGGCTTCTGCCATGTCTAAGGAGTAGTCTTTATTCCTCTGTGTTCTTCTCCTGGGCTCCAGCTCAAAACTCAGCATCAAAACTCCAACTCACTCCTCTGTTCTGCCATGGCCCAATCAAAGCCCTAATCATAATTTAATCATGCCCAGATACAGACCAGTTTACAAACATAATCCAATATCTATTTTTGGAATTCAAAATAGATATTGAATTCCAAAAATTCAAAATGTTAAATTGCCACAGTGATGATATGGTGAGTTTGGAATCCTTGGGATTTCTTAGGGGAGATGTCCATTTGTCATTGGGTGAACACTGATCAAGGAGAAATAATTATTGTGGACTGAGTCATGTCCCTATCAAAGACATGTTCAAGTCTTAACCTCCAGTCCTGTGATGGTGAACTAATTTGCAAATAGGATCTTTGAATATCCTTTTATGATGAGGCCAAACTGAATAAGGGTAGGCTTTAATCCAACCTGATTAGCGTTATAATAAGCAAAGGATATTTGGATACAGTATGAGAATTGAGAGACAGAAGTAGACAGATAGCCATGTGACAGAAGTAGCGACTGAGTTATGGATTGCCAGCAAACCACCAACAGAACGCTGCAGACTTGGGAGAAAGCATGGCCTGCCAGTACATTGATTTTGGACTTCTAGTCTCCAAAACCGTAAGACAATATCTTCCAGCTTTGTAAGCCAACCAGTCTGTGAGATTTGTTATAGACCTTACAAACTAAGACATAAGGCAGGCTGGGAATACGGTATTTGATAGCTGTGGGAAGGAGCTTGCAAACAAATACCCATTGTGGAAATGGAATGGGGCATGTGATAGTTTGAAGGAAGTCCATCCAGTTCCAAGCTATTTCATGATCACATAAAAAAAATTCTGTAAGGACGTACGGTGCCTGAAAATTCCACCACTACTAAGTAAAAAATCTAGGCAAGGTGGGAAATGAGATGAACCTCAAATGCCAATAATTCAGAGAAAAAGTTGGGGCAGAAGTGGTCAAAATTTAGATAGTTCAAAACACAGAAGTCTATCAGACGTTGCTGCTGTGTTGATACCTTGGCTCAGCCTGAAAGTTTTAGTATCTTTTTCCTGTTTTAGGGCAGAAGCAATACCTCTGCATGACTAGTCCATGCCCTTCCAGTAGACTGAGTAGTAAGATCTGATTAGCAGAGGAGTGAATAAAGGGCCACCTACAACAGAATATAAATCTTTTCTTTTCCTGGTCCCTACCCAAATCTACTGAAGCAAAATCTCTGGGAATGGGGTTCTTTCTCTTTTGTAATAAAATACCTAGTACTCCCTAACCCCTGCTTTGAGCCTACCCCAATATTTATAGGTTAGCTCAAAATCCTGACTTTTTTTTTTTTTAAGATTTATTTTTATTTATTTATTTCTCCCCACCCCTCACTGTTTTTGCACTCGCTGTCTGCTCTCTGTGTGTTCTTCTGTGTCTGCTTGTCTTCTCTTTAGGTGGCACCGGGAGCCAATCCTGGAACCTTCCGGAGTAGGAGAGAGGCGCTCAATCTCTTGCACCACCTCAGCTCCTTGGTCTGCTGTGTCTCTTATTGTCTCTCCTCTGTGTCTCGTTTTATTGTGTCATTTTGCTGTGCCAGGTCTCTAAGCGGGTCTGCTCTCCTGTGTGGGCCAGCTCTCCTGTGCAGGCCAGCACTCCTGTGTGGGTGAGCACTCTGTGTGGGCCAGCTCACCACGTGGGCCAGCTCTCCACATGGACCAGCTTGCCTTTCACCAGGAGGCCCCAGGAATCGAACCCTGGACCTCCTATATGGTAAACGGGAGCCCAATCTCTTGAGCCACATCCGTTTCCCAAAATCCTGATTTTTAAAGCAGTCTCCTGGCACCTGAAACAATTTACCTTTGGTAGGTAAACAAGGTAAGCTAATGCAGCAGTCAGCTTGGCCTTAGGAAGTTTGCCTCTGAACAATTGCTGAACTCACAACAAAGCAACAACAAAAATTCCACTAGTAAAATCCAAACCCTAGATATCACTTTATAGCAGAAGCAACTGAGGACAACTCTTAGAAAATTCTGTGCTCTGCCTATTATGCAGCTTTGTCTGTTCTCTGCCTTTCTACTTGAGCTTTCTTCTCATTTTATTTTTGAGTATAAAAATAAATATGTTGAAGGTAGTCAACATGGCTTGTGGCACCTAAGCATTCAATACATGATGGCCATTATCATTTATTTCTGATTATTGCTTATATTTAATTTTTCTCATAGAAAGTTGAGAAAACTGGAATGTAATTTTTAATAAATTTCTTAAATTAAAATACTATAAAATAATAATTATGATAAAACCGATAGTAAAAAGCTCTTTATAATGAACTCCCTTTCTAAGACAGCAAGGCATAGGTAATCAAAAAGCTCTACAGAACTTAAAAATATTTTTCAAAACTCTGCATTGATTACAGAATGTATTATTTGCTTAAAAATGTGAGCAATAGAAGAGTACTCAAAACAGGACTTAGGAGGTACCTGAACATTCCCTAAAGGATCCAACCCTATGTAGGAGCTGAGAGGAGAGAGGAGGCAGTCATGTTACAAGGATGCTGAAATCAATGAAGAATTTTGACAGTGAAACAAAAATCTAGGCATAGGTTTACTGGGATAATGCAGTTAATCAAATACATAAACTGCATGTTCTGAGATTGCTGTCCCCTGAAGGGAAGTCTAATAAACCCAACCTAAAGTGTCTTCCAGGAGTCATAATGTGGCACTCTCTAATAGGAAATCAGCTAAGAGGACATTGGATGAGTTGTGGGGCCCCTCTGGTGCATCAGTGAAAAGGACCAGGGCACAGATGTGTGAATCTCACAGATATCTAATTTGCTGAGTTAAATATTTTTCACCAAAAAATTTCCAATCTCTCTTTTGGGGGTGGAGGGATGGCATTGTCTAATAAACTGGATAAAAGAAAAAAGTACATTGGAATCAGAGAAGGTCTGAGACCCATTACTGAGGTGATTTTCTCACCATCCTGTCCCCATTATCTAGTATAAGTGTTGATATAGCCAGTGGGCCCGTTCTGGCCTTATCTGGTTTGTCAAGAAAGTTCTATGGGAACATGGCTAATCCCATTCTTTTACATACTGCCAATGGCTGCTTTTGCTCTGCAACAGAAGAGTTGATCAGTTGCCATAGACGTAGTATAACTTGAAAGACTGAAATATTTACTACTTGGTCCATTACAGAATAACTTTGCCAACCATACTCTTGTATACAGCCTGACATAGAGTAAATGTTCAATAACTTAAATGTGCACTAGCTATCCACCATGGGCAAGCTGATTAAACTCCCTGAGACTGAATTGTCCTCAACGTTCAAATGGGCACAATGACAAAAATCTCTTAAAATCTTTGCATGTACTTGAAACATGATTACTGCATGAGACAGTGTTTCTTTCTTCCCTTCCCTTTGCTTAATGGTACCAGGTGCTGATTTAATCCAGCATAGTATGATTAATTGATAATTTCTCAGCTTTCTAAATATTCAGTTCTACAGAAATGTACTCTCCAGCAGTTTACAATTATTTATGACTGTCCTAAATTAAGTTGCACTTTTTCTTTTCTTTTCTCTTATCTTCTTTCTTTCTTTTTGCCTTTTTTTCCTATTTTTCTACAAATCAAATGAGTCCCTTAGAAAGAACGCTATGGGAAATATGGTTCATATCTTTTCACCTGAAATACACAGTATCTTAAGTCTTTGATATCTGAGTGCTCTGCTGTTGATGCTGTAGAAGTAGCACAGGGGTGCTTTGTTTTGTTTTTTAGGAAACTCCCTCCACATTTTGGGGGGTCACTCCCAACCTACCAGGAGAAAGGAAACTCTAATTGGATGAATAAAGTAGACCCAGACAGAACCCCACGTGAGGTGTGGATGATAAAGTACAATCAAAAGAAAAGTCATGCTTATACTTTGATAAAGCCTGAGGACTTCAGGGTAATGCCTTTTGGTGGATTTGTTGCTGTGGCCCACATCTCAGCTTTCTGAGGGAAGCCTTGTTTTCATCCTGTGCTAATCTTGAGGCAGACACTTCTTCCTGGAAAGCTGCACTGAAGCATTAGTAATGATTTTTCAAAGACGTAGTAGGTGGGAAGGTTTAACATTCGCTCCTCACCAAGCTTCACTTGACAACCCCCTTCAGACTCTCTTATACTCCTCTGACACCTCAGATCGAGTCAGGTTAGCCCCTGGTCTCTAGTAACCCTTCCCTCACCTCCTCTCATTTCCTAGGCTCCTGTCTCCTACTCCCAAATCTTCTATCTGTACTCTCAATCTTCCCCATTTCTTCTGTAGAATACCTTGATCCTTTCCCAGCTTCTAGCTCCATAACGGATATTTCCAGTCACTTTTTAATACTATTTTAGGCAACTCAAGGTTTTTATTGAGGGTGAAGCCGTTTATTATATTGGTCAAACAAAAGTTCATGCCTAACAGAGTAATTCAGAGATATAAATAGTTGCAATAAATAAAAAAGAAAGAAAAAAAGTGATTTTTAAAAATTTATTATTTTTGTTTCTTGTTGTTGTTTGTTCTTCCCAGGGGATGGATAGAGTCTAAGGGAGTTCAAAACACTGCACACACATTTCATTTGATATGACTTCAGCAACACTCCAAGTTAAACATATAATCCTTTTCCCAGGACAAGTAGGGCAACTCCTTAAAGGAATAGCTGAAATTATAATGCAATTTTAACAGTCATCACCATTTTCTAAGTCAGTAGGGGTCTTGTTATATATATATCCTTAATTGAATTGTTCTTATGGGCTCTTGCAGATTCATGGTTCTTTACCACTGGGACAATGGTCAGCATACAGTAGGTTCTCAATAAATATTTATGACTGAATAATTAATTCCAGTATTCCTGATTGAAACTGTTTTAGTTTGCTAGCCTGCTAAAATGCAATATACCAGAAATAGGTTGGCTATTACAATGGGGGTTTATTTGCTTGCAAGCTTACAGTTCTGAGGCCAAGAAAATGTTCAAATCAAGGCATTATCAGGCAAAACTTTTTCCCTGAAGACTGGCTGCCAACAATCCTGGACTCCTGTCATATGGCAAGGCATGGTGGCAGCATCTGCTGGTCTCTCCCTTCTCCTCCATGTCTCCTTGCTTCAGCTTGCTGCTTCAGTGGCTTTCTCTCTGTATCTTCCTCCATATTTCATCCAGATTATGAAGGACTCCAGTAAGAGGGTTAAGACTCACTCTGGGCAATGCTCCAACTGAAGTAACCTAATCAAAAGGTCCCACATACGGTAGGCTACACCCACAGGAATAGATTAGCTCTAAGGATGTGATTTTTCTGGAGTCCATAAAAGCCTCAAAATACCACAGAAATACTTGAGATAGTCTACCTACATTGTTCAATATTTTTTGGCTTTGTGGTTAAGTTCATAAACATAAGAGTCAAAGAGCCTAGGTTCAATTCCCAGCTCCACCATTACATGTATAACCTTGGGCAAGCTGCTCACCTGCCTGAGCCTCAATTCACTCATCCATAAAATGGGAATAATGATAGTACTTATTTTATTGGGTTGTTGAAAACAGTCCTGGGCCCATAGTAAGATCTATGTAAATGTTTGCAATGATTTCTTATGTTTCTCAATCCCTGTTATGAATGTATTCGTCAGAATAGAATAGGCCATGCTGCACTACAGAATTAATCCTGAATTCAGTTCCATAAAGGTTCATTTCTCATTGATGGCCCATATCCAGCACTGGCCAGTGGGGAGTCGGGCTCCACACAGTCACCCAGCAGCCCAGGCTGGTGACTGCTCCCTCATTTTGAAATATCTCAATCAAGAATATGGCTTCTTCAGTCACCAAGATGAGGAAATGTCTGCAGGAGGGGCTTGCACCAGCAATGAAATATAGAAACACACCTCACTTCCACTCCTAGCTCACTGCCCAGAGTTAGTTGCTCAGCCCACCTGCCTGCCTAGCTATAAAAGGGATTGGGAAATGAGTGGTGGAAGTATCTTATGGATATTCAGAGAGCAGTCAATGTCATTGCCTCAGTGTTAAATTCCATCATGTTAATTGTGTTAGGTCTATTTCTGATCTTTTAAGAATCTCCCCCAAGACCTAAGTACCATTCATAGTAGGTGCTCAATAAATATTTGCAAATAAATAAGGAGGGAAGAGAAGGTGGAAGGAAGGAGCATGGTCTATCTTTGAGAACTCAGCAGTTGAAGGAAAGTATATGAAACAGCCAGAAATCTTTAAAAACTAAACTAAACTAAGCAAAACAGAAACTACCCTGGACATTAAAAAAAAAAAAATCACCTGCTTTTAAAATAGATTCACCTTACCTAAACAGAAAACTCAGCAAGTAAATATGATTAACCAACATTTATATACTTGACTCAGTATATGCATCTATGAACAGAGAACGGGAACAATGATATTTTTTTCTCTAATTGAAGCTAAAGTTCATCTTCTGAATATTCATTACATTCAGATTAGTGTTAAGTGTTTTCCACTCTCTGTTATTGTTCAGTTTCACTTAAGATTCTTTTGTTCCATAAATGGATTACCTTTCAAAGTCTAAAATTGTCTAATACCAGAAGTCTGAATTAGACATTATTTTTACTCTTCCCTTCTTGATACTGAGAGGGAAAGTGGATAAAGAGATGTAGAGATAGGAAGAATTAAGTAGGAATTGGAATACTGGTCCCATATCAATTTCAGATACGTTAGCCAAATTGTACATTCTCTTACTCAGAAATCAACATCTATCCCAATTTATAACCCAATCAACAAAAACGTTATCCACTTGTTTTTTGGAATCACCACTTATTTATTTAAAAGCTTAAAAAAAATGCCAAATCTTTGGTGGAACACCTGTTATTCATGTGATACAGTGAATGTGAGGGGAAGACAGGAAATTAACATTTTAAGTCCTACCTTGAATATTAAAGGAAGTTTAGTAAATTCATAAAAAAGCAAAGCTTCTATATCTAGACTATCAGGGTTCATATTCCCACTTTGGCACTTATTAGCCATGTTGCCTTGTGCAAATTGCTTAATCTCTTTCTGCGTCGGTTTATTTATCTGTAAATTGGAGATAACAATAATACCTCCAATCAAAGGGACCAGTGAGGGTTAAAAGAGTTAATAAAGTGTTTATTTCAGAGTTGGCAAACAGTAAGTGCTCTAAAAGTATTTGATTACTGGCTATTTAACTGTGTGATTTGGTCAGGTTATCTCATTTTATCCTGGATTTTGGAGGGTGGACATTTTGCTCAAGTTCATAAGGCTTACACAATGTGGCTGGCAGAATTAAAACTCAGTATTAACCCCAGCAACTTGGCTCTTGATGGTGTGTCAGGGGCCTTGGTGACAATGAGAAGGCTGAGAAGGAAGTAAGGAAATGTATGGAGTTCTGGGCTTCTGGGACCTTTATCTTTTTATTGCTACTTGTAAACCTTTGTGGAGACTATCTTCGTGGGCCAGTGCACATTAGGGTTTGGTCACCTGGCTTTTATTTGCTTCTCTTTTGGTAACAATTCCCTGGAAACTTCCTCAGGAAACCATGCCGTCTCAACTCTCAGACTCTGAATTTCAGGTGGAGCTGAGTGTGTCCCTTATGACTTCTTTCAGGATTGAGCAAAGCATTGAGACGCGGCCAACCAGAGGAGTCTGTCTCTGGTCACAGTGACTGCTTTAGGTTTATGTACCTATCCTCACTGACTCCTGGGGCCGATGCGACATGGTACAACTTTCTCAAAACAATAGGCTTTCGTTCCTGCTGAACTTGAACCACATTGCCACCAAGAGCCAAGAGGGAGACAATATTTGGAGCTCATTTATTTCAACTGTGGCATTCTGACAACTTTACTGAGTGTTTTTTGATACTTACGCTCGTAGAACTGCCCTGATACCTGCCCTTTGTTTATAAGCCAGGTCTTACAATCAAGCCAATGTACGATACAAAATCCACCCAATTGATTTCTTTTCCACTTAAGGTAACCAGTATGTTTCTTTTGCATGCAAACAGAGATGCTAGCTCATAAAGCAAGTGTGAGTATTACATTTCAACTTGTCTTGATTTTAGAGCACATCCACTCTCTTAGAAGAAACCTGGCAGATGCACCACTTCCTGAATCCAAAAATATTGTACATGGAATGACCCATGGTCAGAAAAGATGTACAACAATTTCTGATTTACTAGGAATGAGTTTTTTATGCATTTAGACTCTGATTTTTATTTCAGTTGCCCAATTTCTGCAGTAGTTTAAAAAGTGATAAGCCTTGGAAGAGAAAGCTAATGGATGTTTTATTAGTCCAGTACTAGAAAAAAGCCAGCAGCCCTACAAATGCCATGGCTTTTGAGACTGTTTGTAAAAAAAATGCCATTAGTTTGCATCTTTATTAACTTGAACTATTGAAGAAGACACTCAGTCTGGGCAGTTTCCTCCAAGATATTCTTTTGGCTGGGAGGCATTAAGCCTGGCTGGGGTTGGAGGAGACAGACAGTTTTCATTTCATTAGGTACTTAGCAGTGGTTATCAGGGTAGCAGCCAACTCATTACAGAACAAGGCACATCAAATTATTCTGAGTCATTGAGGCTCCAGTGACAAGGTCCTCCAGGGGGAAATTGGGACTAAGGAAAGGACTTTTCTATGGCACTACTTGTGGTTACACTGAGAAAGGAGCAAAAAGCTCCCATCATCTTCCCCCAAACTCAACCTGTACAGTATCTGAATTCCCCAAAGATTTCATATTCCCCTGCCAAGTAACTTGAAAGAGAGTGAGCTGCTTCTTCTTAAGAGTAAATACTGCAGCATCTTTAAAGAGGGATACTCATCAGGGATTGCCAGAGTGATCATGGATATACTAAAGGATATGCTGATATGCCCATTTGCACCCAGAATTCTCAGTTTTCAAGGACACAAATTAACCATTTCTGTTGAAGCTTCTTTCATTCAAAGAAAATCTCATGGCTCTTGTCAAAGCTATTTGGCGAAATTGATTGATTAAAATTTGATTAAGTCACAGTGTAAAGAATACATTCCATTTATCTCCTCCTATTGACTCTTTTCTTTTCATATATCAGGGTAGTGATTCTAAACAATGACTGAACATTAGAATTGGTCCACAACCAGAACATCAGTTTTGTTTTTAAAGCTCCCCAGGTAATAGTAACATCCAACATTGAGTACCACAAATCTATAGGTTGTCCACCCATAGCACTAGTTCAGATATTTAAACATTCACTGTTGGTTTTTACCAATTGATTTTCAAGGTTATCAGTGCTTGCGGTATATTATGGGCAACTTCTTACAACTATGATTCATGCTTAAATTCAAGATCAAGATTATGTCTTATCACTTGATGGCTGAGCTAAAGAAGATGTATCAGTCACATGGCAGGTTCATGATCATGTGCATCCTTATCCTGAAACTGTACCTGTAATATATACACTGTGAATCTACTGCCATGGAAGCTTTATAGATTACAGTCTACAGAATTCTTAAGTCTGAATGTTATTGGTAGCAAAATTCTTTTCATTAAACTTAGGCATTAGTATATTTATTTTAAAAATAGTAAACCTGTCAAGGTTTACTATTTCATAAGCTTATTTCATAAGTCAGAACTAGGGGAGCAAAAAAACAAGTGCCAATGGTAAAGTAATGAAGACTTGGATATGAACCTAATTCCAGTAAGGAACCAGAAGATTGTAAATTGTTAACTATGTCTAGGTAAAGGTCATGTACCTCAAACTGTAAATATAGCAGCTTAATTTATGAAGCACAAAATGTAGTGTAGGCAAAACTGCATTGAAGAAATTTTAAAGTGTACTAGTGAAAGCTTAGTGTAAATATTGTCTTACTGTGGACATATTTGGAAAGGGACATTTGTGTTCTAATGTGCTATGACCTTTATGTGAGATAAAAAGAGACCAAGTAGAAGGAAAAATGTACTAAAGTAACTTACTATTATTCTGCTATAGACTTATTGCTATTCTAGCAATGGAAGAACCCTTATCATTGACATAAAAACAGTAGCCACCAGAAATTCTGAGGGATGGGAGAGGGAAGAATAGGTGTAATATGTAAGCATTTTCGGGACATTGAAGTTGTCCTGCATGACATTGCAGTGAAAGATACAGGCCATTGTATATTTTTCATAACTTGCAAAATTGTGCAGGACAGAGTGTAAGCTGTATTGCAGACTGTAATCCATATTTAGTAGCAATGCTTCAATATGTGTTCATTAATTGTAACAAATGTACCACACTAATGAGGGATGTTGTTGATGTGGGAAAGTGTAGGAGGGGGAGGGAATAGGGCATATGGGAATCCCTTATATTTTTTATGTAACATTTATGTAATGTAAAGCTTCTTTAAAAATTAAAAAAAATAAAAAAAAAGAGACCAGGTGTAATCATGTATCTAATGTCTGCCAGGTGACAATGACCTTAGGAATTAAGTTTAATTAATGTGGGGATCCCTTTCCTAACACTCCTGAGAAGCAGCCAACCAAACTGTGAATATGAGAGGGTAGGAAGAACAACTTCAAAGATAAGACCTTGCTATGACCTCACAATGCCTGGCCATGTGGAACAAACAAGGAATTCTGGGAAACAGGTACATGGAAATCAGGTCATGGAAACTACAGGGTTCCTTATCATAACTGGATACCATAATGGGGTGCACTCAACTCCAGGAAATTACCCAGCACTGATTCCACCTGGCAAGACTTGTTTCATTGCATACATACATACATACATAATCAATTCCCTCTAATATTTGCATATGTATGATGTTCTGTATGTAAACATTCTTTTTATGTGAATATGGTCCAATTTCCAAATGAACGCTAAGGACCATGAGAGCAGAAATGGCACTCTCTCTCTTGTTCTGGTTACTCCCCCTTCTACCACTCCAAATACTTGGTACTAATAAATGTTATTGACGTGCCTTTCCTTTCTGGTTATGATTTGTTCTGATGTGCAGAGTTTTAAATTTTTATGCATATACAGCTATTGATTTTTTCCCCATCTCTTACAGTTTCTTCATTACTTTTAAGCTTAGGCAGCATTTTTCCTTCCTGAGATCAAATTAAGTATTCACCCATATTTTGCTCTGTTTTTTTAGATTTAATATTTAGTTAATTTATGTATTAATGTATTTATTTAATTTTACTCTCCATCTGTTCCCTCTTTTCACATTTTCCCCTCTCATAATTTTTATTGCTGGTTTGCATTTCCTGAAGCTTCACTCTGTGCCAAGAATCAGGCTAAGCAAGTTGCAAATCATTTATTGAGTCCACCTATCAGCCCTACGATTGGCTCTCTTATTGTTCTCATAAAGGTTAAGGGTTGCTCAAGGTCATGAAGTCATTAAGCAGAACCCAAAGTCTTTGCTTAGAACTACTATGCTTTCTTTCCTTGGCTTATTTGGTTTTGGTTTTGATTCTTGGGTTTTGGTTGATTGAAATATTTCTCAACTTTGGCTGATAGCTTGTTTTTAAAATATTTAAAATGTTGTTTGTTTCTCCATCTATAAAATAAGTATAATAGTGTCTGTGGCAGTTTGATAGTATTGATGAATTCCAAAAAGAAATACTGATTACATTTGTAAACTGGTCTGTTCCTCTGGGCTTGTGATATGCTCTGATTGTATTAAATTCAGAGGTTTCATTTTGACTTGATTAAATTAAGATTAGGGCTCTGATTCAGCCACATCAGTAGTACATTGAGTCCCTCCCCCTTGGTGGGGCAACACTCACACAGAAAATCACACGGCAGAGAGAGAGCTGAGTTTTGAGGCTAGCGCCGGAAAGAGAGAGCCAAGCCCTTCACCTGATAGTTTACAGCTGGCTTTATGGAGAGAGCAGAGCAGCTGAGCCTGGAAAGAGATGAACCCCAGGAAGAGAGATGAGCCTTATGCCAGCCTACAGTTGAGGTAGGAAGAAGCTGGGACCACGGAGCCTTAAGAGGAAGAGGAAGGCTGAACCCTCACAGAGACCAGCAGCCATCTTGCTCCAATACATGGCAACAGTCTTTGGTGAGGGAAGTAACTTATGCTTTATGGCCTGGTAGCTGTAAGCTTCTACCCCAAATAAATACCCTTTATAAAAGCCAACAGATTTCTGGTATTTTGCATCAGCACCCCTTTGGCTGACTAATACAGTGTCCCAACATGCAGTGTAGCTCTGAGGATACCATGAGGCAGTACATAATAAAGCACAGAGCTCAGTTTCATACACAGAGCTCAAACATAATTTCTTTCTTCACATGGTATTGTTGAGAAGGAATTACTTTAGATTGCAAGAAACTTGGTATCATGTCTTTCATTTCCTGTGCATTTTTTTGCTTCAGCTGGTTCACAAGCCTCATTGCCTATTCTAAAGCAGAGTACACACTTATAGGTCCCAAAGATATGCTATGTAAGCAAATCGTTGCATGGTAGGTTTTTAAAAGTTAATTTAAACAACAAATGCTTCTTTTACTTTTGGGCCACTTGAAACAAAGTTTCTTTGGCTAGAAGGAACTTCCTTGGTAATGGTCCACTTGATGACAATTCCTTGCATTATTTCTCATTTTGTTGACATGTCAATAATGCTGCAATGGAACTAGATAGTTAGAAATCTCTAGGACCAGGGAATTGGATAAATTGCCCTAATTCAGGTCTTGGCATAGTCTGACTTAACCACATGTGTCTGCCATGATGTGCAAATAAGATGTTCTCTTAAGCAAGGATTGGAAACCACCACCAGCTGGTTCAAGTGTTGCAGGGTTATGGGGAGGGTAGACAATAGGACTTGGCCTGGAGATTGGTTCAAAAGACACTGTGGTAATAGGTAACAGCTGGGAAATATAATGAATCCTTTCATGAGGACAAGGTTAGTCGAGTCTGTGCCAGGTATGGAGACCATAGTGGCAAGAGTGATACAGACAGCAACCTTGGAATCTGAGAATGCTAATTAAGGTCAAGAAAGGAATGACAGGTTGTCAGCACAAGAGCTGAGTTTCCAGGCCACAAAACCACTTGGAAGCTCCCATACTATCTTTGTCCTTTGATAGATAATAAATGGATCACATTTTAAATTCCTGCAATTTGAGGGTAAAGTTAACCAGCATTGGCATTCTGCCCAGAAGCAGCAGCCGTGGTTAAGAACTCCATTCTTGATTTTACAATTCCTATGTGTGTATACAAACACACACCCATGGAGTAGCATAACTTTTTTTTCACTTTCTAAAGCAAATGAAAATTATGTAAATGCAAGATGAAGATACACAATGCACCATTCTAGAAGGCAGAAAAGAGCAGTTCAAAAGCATTTAGACATCTCTGATCAGAACTCTTGGCAGATTATAATGTGGCAATTTCAGTTAACTCTAATTTTTTTTTCCTTTTCATCTCATTTCAGTGGATGTGCAATGTCACCATGGACTTGTCCCTTTGAAGAGAAACTAAGAGGCCCCCTAATCACAGACTGTCATTTCTTCCCTCCCCATCCCAAACAACAAAAATTTCTCCTAAGTTATGTGTTACCTAGGTCTTTAAGTAATTTCTTTCTATGATGCCTTAGCTCTTGCTGAAATCCTATGCATAAATAAAAATTATTAAGTGTGCCTGCATATTTCTTTGCTATAAGAATTACAATTACACTTTTGTTGACAGGAGATTGAAGATGCAGCTTTGTTATAAGCATGTGCATTGTAATGTGGTTGAATTGAGAGGTGAGGTTAGATTTGGGGATTCTTAGACTAAACAAGTACATGGCAAATTTACTGAGAGTTCCACTTAAAAGAAAACAGAAAAAAAAAACTGTGTAAATTCTTTATGTCTAATAGTGAAAATTGCCTGGATTTTCTAAAACTCCAGTGAATGAAACATTATCTCCCTTTAGTTTAATGAAAACTAGTGAGAATAAAATGAGAAATTTTAAAAGTTTGTTACAATTGATCAACTTGTTTTATAGTAGAGTGCTTAGAATAACCAAATAATACATTTATTTGGTTATTTATATTTGTTCTCCCACATTGCTATAGAGAGAAAATAAGGACCCACAGTTATAAAGATGGAAAATCATATAAAAGACCATATGTTTTTCTTTTCTCTAGAAGTAGCCCCATTCTCTACAGTAAAAAGTAAGTGAGCGCTCCTGATTTAAATTAATCAATAGTATCTTTCTCCCTGTATTACATTCCATTTCTTTCTATATTCTTTCCTTGACCTTCCAACTTCAAGGATTTCAAAAGTATAGACTTTATCCCTTTACTCTTTTTTTCTGCTTTCTCTTGGCATGTTCTTCATGATCATAAACTCTTCCCTACTCACTGATGACTCATAGGTCAGATCTCCAGTCTTATTTCCTCATCCAGAATTCAGTCCCAAACCTGTTACTCCTGTACATGTTTCAGTGGTTATGTCTTTATCACATCACAGGCAATAAGTCTGTATCCATTTATTAGATAACTTCCAAACCAGTTCTGTGTTTGTGCAAGCTTTCAATGGTATCTCCATCTTTCAAATCATTCCAGCTTGGAATAACATATTCTTTTTGTCAATTAGTGTCCTTCATAGATTGGAAATTATCAGAGTTGGAGGGTACCTTTGAGGATATTCTAGTCCAAACTGTTGCAAATTTGGGAATCTCTTTCAGAATGTTCTTGATAGGTGATTGACTTTAATAACATATTTCCAGGTATTAAAAAATACATTTTTAAAAAGGTTACAATCATGGTTCTAATACAAATATAAAATGAGTATACATCCAGAAGATTTTACTTAACCGTAATTAATCAGGGAAGGTGTAAGATCTTACAAATCATTCACAGGAAAATTCAAAGTGCTACATATTTAGGCAAATAAAGAATGCTGAAAACAATTTACAAATAGATGCAAAAGTCATCACTGGGTAATAATTCATTGGGTGCAACTAATTAATTTGCCTTTCCATGGACAAAAGTCAATTGCATTATTTTCAGTTATCTTCAATTTACAGAATTCAAAAAATAACTCAAATACAATGAAAGGTCGAGATACCTGAAAGAGGGTGCTAGGCAGAGTAACTTTTTGGTCTTTTTCAAGGTCTTTAACAATTTTTCTTTACACAGATGTGAAAAATATCTGTGACTAGGCCATTTTCTTTTTTGACTTCAGGCTGGTATAAAGTTGTTTCTCCTATAGAAATAAAATATTCTTTCCTAAAACATCTCTCTTTGTTTTCTATGGTATCTATTAGGGTAGCTCAAAATATGACTGGTCCTTTTAGAAATCCTTAAATAAAGGCAGGATTATTTGTCCTAGAAGGCTCTTTTTTAGCACATGACCACAAGTTGTTTTGACTTGGGTAATATTTACTGGGATGATGGGATACTTACTTTCCTTTATTGGACATTGCCTTTATATGTGTAGCTTAAACTTTTATGAGCTGATTTTTAGGGGACGGCAGAGACCATTTTTCTCTAGAAGAGATGCACTAGTCAAAAGATATTTGTGTAGTTTCCTTTGCTACAACAGAATAAACTCATGACATTGAACACAACAATAACCTTTAGGATTATATATTAATGGAACATGAATGACCTGCCAGACGATAAAACTAAAGATTGTTTTGAGTTTGTATGTAGCTGTCACTTGACTTGAGTTTATGATCAAATATAATCCCTAAACCATTTCTTGAGTCTTCTGTCCTTCCCTCCCTTCCTTCCTTCTTCCCTTCCTTTATTCCTTCCTGACTTAACATGGAGTGCTTGCCAACAGGGCTGGCTTTAAAGTGCACAGCCTATGCAGTCATCCAGAGCCCCTTCCTAAGAAGCGTCCTGCAGGTGATTTAATGTTCTGCTCTCACCTCTTGAAATTTTTAATATGCTTTAACACGGGGCCTGGCATTGTCAATTTGCACTGAGCCCCACAAATTATGTAGTTGGTCTCATTTGCCAAATCAAATCTAGACCATCCTATTGAAAAGCAATCGATTCCTTGATGTCTATTCCTTTCCTCCCCCTCACTGAAAACTCTTTAGAATAGAGCTCTTCACTTTCCAACTAGACTAAGTGAGTTCTCAGCTTCCTAGGTCTTCTACCTGACTCCATTCCCTTCCCTTCCAATCCATCTAGCACAGAGGGCCAGACTAATCCCTTAATATACTTTTTTTCATTATGTCACTTTCTGGCTCATAAAATCTTGATAATAGCAAGTCTGTATTCTGCCTGATCTGCCAACTAAGCTCTTCTCACCTGCTGATTAATCTTTCTGAATTTCCATAGCCAAACCCAAATTTTATATTTAACCTACCTAACGTTGTCATGTCATCAAACATTAAGCATGTTATAAACACCTTGGCCATTTTTTAAGCATCTTTTAGAAATCAATTCATTAATTCATTCTTTCATTCTTTTAAAAATGTGTATTAAACACTCTTTGTATTGCAAGCACTATGCCAATAATAGCTTTGTATTGGTGAACAAAAACATACCTGGCCCATACCCTCATGAAACTGACAGTCTCAAGATATAAAAGTAATTACTTCCTTGTTAGAAGTAGCATAAAGTAAGGCAACTAGGGAATGTGAGTGAAATTTAAAGTTGACATAATTTGCCTTTTCTCCTTGAACTATGCAATTCTCATCCATAATTCAAAACACAGATGAGCTGATACTTCCTACATGTAGCTTCTTATGATTTGTCTCTACCTCTTACAGTATTTGAGATCTGCCCATCCAATATAACCCTTTTCCACTATTTTACTTCTTGTTTTCCCAATTAGATTGTGGTCTAAGTCTATGCCTCATATGTTATTGTCCTTCAAGAATCAGCTCAAGTGTTACCTTTTCTGGAACCCTTTCCTTACTGCCCTTTCATCCCAACCCTGAGAGAGATACCTATTTCTTTTGTGCCCCAGAACACTGAGTTCAGGATTTTAACTGAGAAGTTAAGTAATTGTATCATAACCATTTGGTCCCTGGCTTTCATCTCTCCTGCTATAGCATTGGTTTCATTGGGGAAGAGACTCTTTTATCTCCATTCTCAGTGCTTAGCATGGCATCAGGCTCATAGTAAGAGATGCTCGGCAGGTTCAGGAAGAATGAAAAAATCATTAGTTACACTAGATATGCTATGTTTCTGAATTTAAATGTGGAGAACTACTTCCACATTACAAATTCCGATTCTTAATGCTGCAGAGGTTTATGATTAATTACAAATACTACCATCAACAGATAAAAAGTAAAAATACTCACATAGGGGAAAAATCCCATTCTTGACTAGGTATCTGCCAATATTTCCTAGAGATGGTAGATTGCAATGACAATTATCACTTAATGTATTTTTTTATTATTTCCTTCATTAACAGCTAATTGCTTGAGAGTACCTCTGCTAAGGCCTGGGGACCCTTTGGTTAGGTTTACAGGTTCACGGCTCCCTGTGAGTAAATATTAAAAAAAGTTGAAACATAATATTTTTATTCTTAATAATCCAACTTTTCTTATTTGACTGAGGGTAAATTAGTTATATGGTATTCCCAAGGTCACTAATGATAACTACACAACATTTTAAACCCATATATACTTAAATGTTTGAACAGGGCTTGTTCTAAAACTTAACTGTCTGTGTAGCTTGTAGATTATTCAAGAGGTAGATGCCTCAATTCCTCAATGCAGATGCAAAGAAGTTATTTTGCTTTATGGTTTCAACCTTCTGCAGACAAGGATAGTTTTGTGGAAAAGGGAATACCATTTGACTCCGGGTTAGCGAGAATAAGACTATAGCTTTTGGGAATGGATGTAGCTCAAGTGGTTGAGCGCCTGCTTCCCATGTATGAGGTCAAGGGTTTGATCCCCGGTACCTCTTAAAAAAACAAACAAAACAAACAAACAAACAAAAACCAACTCTCATTGGGAAGCAGATGTAGCTCAGTGCTTGAGCGCCTGTTCCCATTTATGAGGTCTTGGGTTTAATTCCCAGTACCTCCTAAAAAAAAAAAAAAGATTATAGCTTTTGTTTTGTGTTGTAAATAATACTGCTAAACATACCCTCTGGGTACTACTGCCTTAAAATAAGGAACCTTAAAATAAGGCTCACTGAGTGAGCCCCAAGAAGCAGCCTCAAACCCTGACGGTGCAGCAGCCACAG
>JAQZBX010044124.1:0-21455 GCA_029593785.1 Cabassous unicinctus
AAACCCTTGAGCATGCTGGTCCGACTTCCTTATTACTTAGCACTGCCTGATTCTCTGGTCTTGTCCCACACCCCACTCCCCACGTCCCCCTCCTGAGTGCCAATGCCTCCAATATGCCATGCTCTATCTCCTACCCTCAGGCTTTTTGCACATGTTGCTACTTCTGCTGGGAGAGTCCTTCCTCTTGGCACCCCTTTTCCTCAACAGCCAACCTCTACTCATTCTTCATCCTCAACCCAAGCCTCATTTGAGATATGGTTCCTTACTCCTCAATGACCCCCAACTAGAATGCCAGTCCCATAAAAGCAGGGGCCAAATTGGTCTTGCTCACAGCTGTGTCCCTAGCACCTATAACAGTACCTGGTACAGGTTAAATATTTAATAAGTTCAGTATAGGAAGGAAGATAAGAAGGAGAGATAAAAGAACAGACAATTTATGTTCAATAAATACTGACCTGTGCCCAACCAATTTCAAACTACAATCCCCTCCCTTGTTGTTCTTCATCTGTTCATCTCTAAGGGAAAGTCAGGGCGACCTGAGAATTCTACTGAAAGGTACAGGTGTGACCACAGACATGGGGGTCGCAGGGGCTCAGCCCGACAATGAGGCCAATGATGACGATGATTGACAACAGCGCTACCTTTTGTTGAGCTCCTCCTATAAACCAACTGCAGGACTGAGCATTTTATGGGAATTGTTTGTGAAGGTCTGTGGGTCCATGGAGTCCTTCACTTCCAGGGTGCTGTGAGGCAGCTAGAGATCTAGAAGTGGTTTATGGACACAATGGCAAAATCTAGAAACCATGGTTTCTGAACTTTCATAGGAAGGTGACTCCTCTGGGTCTGTGTGTGGTTTTGCCTTCTGGTGTGCCGTTTCTTCTCCCTGGAGTGTCTACGTCCCTGTTCCCTGACAATCCATGCAAACTCAGATAGGGGTTTCCTCCTCCATGGGGAACTCCTTAATTAACCCTGGCTCAGTCTCAGCACTGCTCTTTTTATTCCCTAAGAGCTGTAATTTAAGTTTGAAAATATCATTTTCCATTCACGGATATAGTGAATCTTAATATTCTCAAGTCATCAAGACTATGTTTGTTTTTGTCTCCAAAGGCAAATTAAGGTTCCTTGAAGACAGAATTTTCATTTTCTTTGGTCTCACCTCACAAGATAAAACTCTGCCCATCAGAGTCGATGTTTGCTCACTGAATGAGTAGGTCAAAGCAATTACAAGTTTTACTTTGGGAGTTGAGAAAGTTATCTGATTTTAAGTTGATTTGAGTCTAGAAGATTCTTGGACAAAATGGCTTTTCCTAGTGTTACCGTAAAACTGAATACATGTATATAAAAAGTAGGTGATCAACAAACATTAAAAAAAATTTTTTTTCCCATATGGTTAGGAAGTGAATTTTAAGAGTCAGCTCCAAAGGAAATATTTTCTTGTGACTCTGTGGCTATTCTTGGATCTATATTACCACTTTGTACATCAGTTTCCACAGTGCAACATACTACTTTGTTTCTCACATTATTGGGAGCAATTCATATTTATAAATTTGGGCTTCAATATTATCTAAAGGATTTGGTCCAATCCAACTAAACTTGATGTCAGTTTTCAGTCTTATTTGGCTTCTTCCTTTTAGGAGTCAGGCCAATACAAGAAAAACCCAATAGTTAGACTTTAAATTTAAAACAACTATAAGAAGTGGTGTCCATCTATTCTTTTAGGCATAACCTTTGTTTTTTTTCCATTGGCAATTTTATATGTGGGTGTGTGTGTGCACTTATTATTAACTGAAAAATAAACACTGGTTTCCCTGTTAATTCTCTCCTCTTGGAAATTTATAGCCATTGTGGAAACATACTGCTGCCAGGTTGCAGTTTGGATCTACTTCTAAATACTTGGCAGAGAGTGGAAGGCTGTCTCACACCTCTTGTGAAATGACCTCACCCAGCTCATCTTTGGTCCAGATGGTGGGGGTAAAGCAAGACTTCAGTGCTATATCCTAGTAAAGTCATTTAAAAAACATCTAGTGAGGATAGGGAAAACTCTTGGCAAGTCCGTCTGTTTCCAGGGAATGACAGGCATTGGAAAGATGGAAAAGTGGCTTTAGCTTGGTCTATGGACACAGAGGCAGGTTGAAGGACTTTAGTACATTTAGACCAAGCAAGCAGGGACTTTTCCGGGGATGAGGAAATCAAATTAATTCTTTGTGTTTTTTTGCTTTTGTTTTTTCAAGTGGCATTACTTTCTCTTTGGTTTGTGTTTTCAGGGGAAGTTGAGGTGTTCATAATGCACAGGGAGAGTTGGTTCATTTCTTCAATTCCCAACACTCAGAATACTCACGTTGAATGAATGGATCCCGAGTCTTCCACGGTGGACATCCTTTGGCACCTCTAATGGTTTCAGTTTTCTCTTAAGAAAAAATATCTGCCCTACCTTGTTGTTAGTGTGAGTGGAGATGTGATGAGAAAACACTCTGGAAAGTGAAGAGCGTTGTGGAAATGCATGCGACGGGCAGCCAAGGTTTACCTTCCAGTTCCCAGGACCCCACAGGCAGCCCCCTGCCTGAGGTGCCCTTGGGCATGTAAATATTGACGCAAGTGTAGAAAGCACCCTTCAAATTCAGAAAGGCCTGCCCAGGTCTTGGTCAAGAACCTTTTCAAGAATTGGATTCTGCAGTCCTGTTTTTCACCTGAAAGGCCTAATTGGAAGCTCTGAAATATAAAGGAAGAGGGACATTGCTAGGATATCCCACCCATAAACTGGAAAAGCTCTATAAGCTATTGAAAAGGCCCTTCAAAGCTCTAAAATTCAATGTCTCTATGACTCTAGGCGGCAGAGTGGAAACAAATCTTTGGCTTAAAGGAAAGAGTAGGGGAAGGGCTTACTGGAAAGAGAGTAGATGTGAACAAAAATGCCTCATCTCAGAAAAAAATGGCAGGTTACAGAGAAAGGAGAGAGGAAAAATACTACCTCTAACACTGAACAAGGAAATATGGTAGAAAATGTTCCGCATGATATGCCAATGGATAATGAACTAGAACTGTCCCACATTTTCTTTCTTCTTCTTTTGCCTTTGTACAAATTTCCTGTGTAGACGGGGTCAGGGGACATTTCCTGTGAAAGTTATTTCTTCAAAGCCATCCATCCTCCATCTCTTTCTTTGTTTTTCTCTCTCTCAAAGCTAGAGTAGGATGAGCCTGGTGACATTACTGCCGTAAGGCTCGTCAGCCAGGGGCCAGCCAAGTACAGCGCATTTGAGAGGAAGCTCCTTCGGTCTTCAGGCGTGCAGGAGAGCAATGCCAGCTGCTTCCTTTGACGTGTCCCTCTGTTTCTTCTAGGGTCAGGGAGCTTCCTGTAATACATTAGCCTATGTTTCTAAAAATCCTTTTTCCAATAGCTGAGAGTAAAGAGTGGGGAAAAAAAATTTAATGAATTGCAGAAAGAAGTGGGACATAGACATAAATGTCAACAATGAGGTTTTGTAGACACATGGCAACCTCTCCTTTATAAACCATTGTGATTCATTTTAGAATCAGAAGTTGTCTCAGTGTGGCCTGAGAGGAGGAGTGGGAAAAGAACATCTCAACTTTCACTCTACATTTCAGACTGATGGTATGTTTGCCTTCCTCAATTAAACAGATAAATTCGTTGAACATTGTTATGGATTGAGTCATGCCCCTGAAAAGAGATGCTCAAGTCCTAATCCCAAGTCCTGTGTGTGAAGTGATTTGTAAACAGGATCTTTGAAGATGTTATCAGTTAGGGTGTGCCCAAACTGAATCGGGCTGGGCCTTCATCCAATCTGACTGGAGCCCTTAGAAGCAGGGGAAATTTGGCACAGGGTTAGGAGACGGAGAGACACAGCCATGTGATGGAGGCAGAGACTGACTGACGGATTGCTGGCAGCCACCACCGGGATGTCACAGACTTCACAGAAAGCAAGGCCCTGCCAACACTTTGATTTTGGGCTTTGCCTTAAAAACGGCGAGAAAATAAATTCCTGTTGTTTAAGCTAACTCTGGTTTGTGGAACTTTGTAATGGCAGCCTTGGCAAACTGAGATAAATACCTACCATATGTGAGCATGGCAGGCGCCATGGAGATACTAAGAGGCTTAGACACAGTCTCTGTGCTCAGGAGGTTGACATTCGGTTAGGTGAGAGCAGACGGTTCACAAAGGACTGTAGCAGAAAGCTAATCCCATCCCAGACCCCACAAAAGCACACACAAAGTGTTAAGAGGCAGAGACAAGTCTGCAGAGGGGATCGGGAAAAGCCTCCTGGTAATTGGAGGCATTGACTTTGAAGGATGGTGCTGTAAAGATGGTCTAGATGCTCACCAACCCCATTTGATTTTTCTGGGCACACAAAAGACTATATTTCTCAGCCTGAAATGCAGTTAGGTTAGGGTCACATGACTGGGCTCAGGCCAGCGAGATGAGGGTGGAAGTGAAATGTGCCACTTCCAGGTCTGGTCGTAAAACCCCCCACATGATCATCCAAGTTTTCTCTTCCTCTTTCACATGGAGACCACATGTTTAAGTTAATGGCCTCACACGTGGTAGAAGCCTGGATCCCTGAGTCATTGTTTAAAAGAGAGCTGCCAGGAGAGCTCCCAACCCACGTTAGACCATGATGTAAGAGAAAAATTGGATTAAACCATTGAGATGTTGGGGTTGTTTGTTATAGCAAGTAGTTATAGCAAGTAGTGTGTCTTATCCTAACACATGAATGGGTTTTGACCAGTGGAAGTGTGTGACCTCCTCCCCTACTCCTTCCTAGCGTGGCCTTATAGTGCTCCTCATACTTACTGCTTATTTGATGTCTGTCATTCGAGCTACACTATGTGTCCCATGAGGGAGAACACACCTATCTTGCTCTCCACTCTATCCCTAGGACCTATCACACTGCGTGACACAGAGTAGGTATTTAGCTGATATTTGTTCAATGAAATGGATAAGAGTGGGCTTTTGGGGAAGCATATCAAATAGTCTAATTGGACAAAAGTGTAGAATGTATCTGGAAAGGACCCTGGACATTGAGGTGGGGTCAACTTGGGGACCCTTAAACATGAGATGAGGAGTTGGTGTTTATTTTGGTGGGCTATATCCTGAACCTCCCTCCCTAATGAGTGCCTCACAGTCTCTTTCTTTTTATAAACCTCAAAATATGATTAAAGGTTGCCTGTATCTCCAGTCAAACTCTGCTGGAAACCTTCTCAAATCCCAGAGAGAACTGAGTTCCTTATAATATGTGCCCTGTTTTTTGAAGATGGCAGAAAACTCAACTCAACTTAAGGACATATGCTCTTGGCTCATATTACTAAGAAGTCTGGGATAGATATAACTGGCTTCAGGCATGGGCGAATCAGGTTCTTAAACAATGTTGTCAGGAATCTCTGTTTCTCTCTGTTTGCTGAAGTAACAGTGGGTCTGTTCTGAGCCTAGGCCTTAAAGGGCATCACATGTACCCACTTGCCCTCGTGCATCTCAATCACCATGAGAAGAGCTTGCCCTGGGTGGATATGACCCATTAAGCCTGAGTCCCAGAATGAACTCTTAGTAGCAGACCAGAGCCCAACCCTTAGCAAAAAGCCAAACTCAGTTGGAACCACAGATTGAAGTAGAGCTAGGGTGACCAACTTGTCTTGGTTTGTCCTGGACTATCCTGGTTTTAAAACTGAGGTCTCACATCCTGGAAACCCCCTCAGTCCTCATCAAACCAGAATGGTTGGCTACCCTAAGTAGAGCAGCTCAGCTGAGCCCAGCAAGATCAACCAACACTTAACCAACCTAAAATGGTGAGGCATTCATGCTTATTGTTGAATGTCACTGAGATTATTATGGTTATTTGTTATACAGCAATTGCTGACTGATAGAGTAAATTTGCTAGAAAATTGTCAGGCCTCACATATTCATGTCACAGAAGAGCAACTGTAATACTAGAGTTCAAGAGTATTTGCCGTAAACTTTCAGATCATTATTTTTATAAGTACATGATAGAATCATAGAATCTTAGAACTGACACCAAAATAGAGAATTATCAGGTCTAAGCTACTTTCTTTAGGCAGGTGATTCTTATATGCTACCTGTATTATTTACTCTTTTATATATATCTTATTACCCAAATTAAATAATAAGCAACTTGACCTCAGGTGCCATGGGTTATAACTAATTTTATTTGTAGAATCTAACATATGTCTTTTCCATGATAGATACTAAGTAGATGAGGAATATAATAATATATGGGAAATATGGATTGATTTAGATCAGGGGTTCTTAACCTTTTTTGTTCTCCGGACCCCTTTGCCAGTCAAGTGAAAACCACAGACCCCTCACTAAGTCCACACTAGACTGTATATTATTTAATAAATAGATCACACCCACACCAACACGTCCCCACAAGAATGTGTTTTTGAATTTCAGTTAAAGCTCACGACCCCTTGTTAAGAACCCTGGTTTAGATGGCATGCCTCTCCCTTGCTCCAGACTAGGCGCTCCTACTTTATGCTCTGAATACTTAACACTATGTCTT
Source organism: Cabassous unicinctus (assembly GCA_029593785.1). Taxonomy (NCBI): domain Eukaryota; kingdom Metazoa; phylum Chordata; class Mammalia; order Cingulata; family Chlamyphoridae; genus Cabassous; species Cabassous unicinctus. The sequence continues at coordinate 6,531 of JAQZBX010044124.1, forward strand.
ATTGATGTTCATTTCTCTATGACAAATACCAATCTGAAAGCTCTTGGAGGCCAGAGTCCATGAGTTGTTTTCCCCTACTGCAGTGTCTGAATGAATGAATGAATGAGTGAATGAGTGAACAAATACGCTTGGCACAGAGTTTTCACTAGGAACATATTTTGATTTTTTTTACATTTTCCTCCTCATTCATCTTTATCACAAGTATTATTGAAATGGAAACTCATACATGCTGCTTATTGGAAGAGACAGAGTGAACTGCCACCTAGGTTCATTTCTTTAGGGATCGTTGGTTTCATTTTATTTTCATTGGCAGAGGAGGAAGCAAAGACAAGCAGAAAGAGAGACTGATATATAGGATGGGGAGATAAAGAGGATCATACTGACCTGGCTTGTATCATCTGGCATATTTTCAAGATTTTTATAGTTGCCAGACTATCCTTGGGCAGGGTGAAGAGTTTGAACAGTGGCTGCTGACATGCACTGATTTTTCACTGTTTTACATGTTCAAGTGGCTATATTGAAAGCCTCATTCTAAAGAGTAGCTATCAGTTTACATGAATATTTGCTTATGAAGTTTTTGTCTTTCAGACAGACACTTCTTTGGGTGTCTTAATCTCAGGCATAAAAAATACATGGACCAGGAAGTTGGACTTTGGGTTGTGAGTTGTCAGGCCACATAGGCAAATCAGTTGGTCTCTTTGTAACTCAGTTTCTTTATCCATGACATAGGAAGGATAAACAAGCAAATAAGAGGACACATGGTTGTAGAATACCCTACCAGTGGAGGTAATTGATAGTTCCCTTTAACAAACCTACCTGAATTGTTAGCTCCTCCGTAGGTCATCAATTTTCTTTATTTCCCTTAGTGTATCAGTCAGGGTGAGCTAGACTATGCCATAGTAACAAACATCTCCAATATTTCAAATAATGTCAAAGATTTATTTCTTGCTGATGCTGCCTGTCCATTTTGGGTCAGCTGTGACCACTCCACGTCCTCTTCACTCTGGAACCCATGCTGATGGGGCAGGCTGTACCTGGGTAATGGTCAGTCATCATGACAAAAGGAAAAGAAGAATCATGTACCGGCTCTTAAAAGCTTCTGTTCAGAAATGACACATGACATTTCCATATGTCATGCTTTCATTGACGAAAGCAAATCATGTGGCCAAGTCCATCATCAGTGTTGTCCCTCCCTCAGGGAGGGACAACAGACAACGATACGGTTTGCCAGGGCTTGTGTGAACAGAACAGAACAGTTTAAGTTTAGCCGGCTACTCTAAGCACTGACTGATATCCTTAACAGAGGCCTCAGGATGCCCTGAGTAAACTAATTCAGAAGCTCGTTAGGAGAAAAATAAATGATTTGTCAGAAAAGCAGTGGACAGACCTAGAGGAGTAAGAGCGGGGATGAAAAGAAACGAATGTATAGAAAAGATGTAGTGGAGATGGAATTAATAGAATTAACCTATTTTAGGAACTGGACCAAATGGCTCTGAAGTTTGTTAGGAAGAATAACCAGACAGGATAGCTGGGAAGTTTTGATAAGGAAACTAATGGAGGGGGCACTGACCTTACCAGGCTGTAAACATATAATGAAGCTATAATAATGAAAGAGAATGGCATCAAATCAAGAATAAACCTACAGACCAAGGGGCAAAATAGAGAGTTCAAAAACAGGTCTCTCAATGTGTTTGATTACAATAAAGGAGGCTCTCCAAACAGTGGAAGGGTGGCTGGCTTAATAAATTGTTCGGGAAGAAATTGGCTCTTTGGATACTTCTTAGGAAAAGTATCAGCTAAGAGTCTCACCTTATCCCACACCCCCAATAAATTTTAGTTTTATCAAGGAAATACGCGTAAAAATAAAATCATGGATAAATTAGAAGAAAATATGGGCAATGATGCTTACGTGCTCTCTGGGTGAGGAAGTTCTTTTTTTCCAAGTATAAAAGCAATAAAGCAAATTCCCAAGTAAATAAATTAATAGATTAAAAAGTTAAATTTTTAATCTCTCTCATATATATATATTCCTACAGAAAATGGAAAGCCAAATATGAATGGGGAAAAATATTGTCCGAATATATTAAAGAGTCATATTCTTAGATACTTAGAGTATTTATACTAACTAATAACAATAACACTAGGGTCCTAAAAGGAAAATGAGCAAAGACTATTAACAGACAATTAATTCATGGAAGAGGATATATAATTGAACAGTCAAGAATTAGAAACGAAAATGTAAACCTCAGTGATATAAAACAAATGCAAATTAGCGCTATGAAACAAGATGTTTCAACTTAATAAATTAGCAAGATTAAAAAGGAGACCATTCAAAGCCCAGGGGCTGCGTGCAGAAGGTGCTCCGAGACGCCTCGGCCATAAGCACCTTCTACGAGGACAGGGGCTCCCTCCATGGTAAGCCTCTTTGATCCAGTAATCCGCTTTTAGGAATCTATCTGGTGGATAACTTAGCTCTTTATCCTAAGGAAATGATCAGAGATGTGGTCAAAGATTTGGGTACAAATCATAGTATCAAAAAATTTGGGAACAGACAAAACATCTAACCCCTAGGGTTCAATTCAATAAATGTAGCACAGGCAAGAATAAAACAGTATGTGGCACATGAAAAAGGCTGTTTTTGAAGAAAATCTCTCTCAAGGGGCTGCTTAGCTGCTTTGGGGGAAGACAGTGGGGAATACTACACTTTGACGAGGCACACAATTCAAAAGGCAAACAGCGAGTACAGCACAAAGCCAGCCCCCTCCCCGTCCTGTTCCCAGCCCTCAGCCCCCTTTCCCAGAGGCAAGCCGTGTGCCCAGTTTCTTGTTATCTTTCCAGAGATACTCTAGGCTGGAATATTAGCCTGAGGGGAAACTGGTCAAGAGAGGTGGTTTCCAGATAGAGGAGATTCCAGGATGTTCTTAGGCTGAGTAAAGCCTCTGCAGGGCAGGAGACGTTGCAAAGAAACAGAGAGGGGCGGTGTGTGGTGGAAGCCCAGGGAGAAATCGGGAAGCAGCAGGGAGGGAGGGCTGGGTGAGAGAAGGCAGAGAAAGCTGGAGGGAGCAGGCACTCCCCTGCGGGTCGCCATCCAGCAGTAAGGGGCGGAGGCGAGGCGAGGCAGCGGCGCCCCGGTGGACCTTCTCCACCCGGAGGAAGCCACGGGTCAGGGCAGGGGACCCTCGTGCTGCCTGTGAGTCTCAGGGCAGCTGGGAAGGGACCAACGGGCTGAGTGGCCACAAAGGGCCAGGGTCAAGGGCTGACGGCAGCAGCGAGGCTGGGGGCAGGGGGACGATGGGGTCAGCAGGAGTGAAAAGGTGAGAGCGCTGACAATACAGAAAACCGAGATGTCGAAGCAGAGAGAAATGAAAGGCGTAAAGCTTTTATGGGAGGTTGTGACTTTTGTGGGCCCAAGGCACTGTCGCCTTTGTGTGCTGCCTCCTCCATTAAAACAGAAAGAATTATATTTTCCAACTGTGTTGGTGTAAGGGCAAATATATTATTAGGTGTTAAAGCGTTAACTTTGATGTAAAAGTTTGGCTTTTATCCTTTGGTTTTAAAAGAAACGAAAACATTTCTTGAGTCCCTGAAAGTACCGCAGTCCCCAGGCATTGGACTCCTGGACCTGGTAGAGGAGTCGGCGCTGGATGTGGTCTCTGGGGTCAGGAGATATTTAACAAGGACCTGGGGATTCCTGGGTCCAAAGGAAGCCCGAATGTACTTCCAGAGTCCCCAGCACCCTCCACGCCTGCCGCTTCCAAACCTTTGCCTGGCGCCCGCCCTGTCCTTCTAACCTTCCCCCTCCTCTGCGCCCCCGGCAGCCTTGCTCTGCCTTTCCAGCCTCCCCTTCCACGCAGGTCCAGGCACGTGGGCACGCCCTGGTGGAACAGGGTCTCCGGAGAGGCCTCGCTGCAGCAACAAGAGGCAGCGGCCACGTTCCAAAGGAGGAACTGACCCCGCCCCGGAGTTTCAAAGATGCCTGTGCATTGGTTTTTAGACTCCTGATCCCTCGCCCACCTCGGGGGTGTAAAAGGGTCTGGAATTGGAAGTAAGGAGGGCCTTTCTTTGGATAGATTTCTTCTGAGTCCTTCTCTCCTCTCCCAAAGGGCAAGGGGCTTAAATACGCTCCCTCAGAGAGCTCTGAGGTGCCTCCTTGAGTTTGGGGGACACAGTGGCCTGTTATCTGCCCCCCTAAATGCTGAGAGAGGGGCTGGCCAGCTGCGTTGAGGGCAGGGGGAGGGAGCGGGGGCTGCATTGGGTGCTCCACCCACCAGGAGTTTGCCGGGGCAGTGGATGCTTGAGTGGAGCTCCTGGACCAGCCAATGGTCCACTGGCTGAGGGGGCCAGCGGGAGGTCATCTTAGGTCCCACCAAGGGCATCTAGCGGGGTAGAGAGGCTCCGGTAGAAACAAGCGGGAGATGCCATAGGATTCCCAGGGCCGAGAAAAGCCCGAGCAGCCGGAATAGAAACGCATCAGCCCTGGTCAAGGGGACTGCGTCAACGTTAAAGCAAGTTCAGAGTTTTGATGATTATGTGAACTGACAGTTTAACAACGGCACTGAATTGGGTTTCAGGATGTAAAGGGCCAGAAGAATTGTTTTACCTCAGAAAGACAAGAAAAGGTAGAGGAGCTGCTCCAGATTCACCCAGGGGAGAGGGGCTGTACCTGCAGAGTGGGTTGCGAAGGACCGTGGGCGACGGAGATGAAGTGCTGTTGGTTACATATGGCGGCCGTGCTTGCTCAGTACCGTGGTGGCTCTGGGCATAGCCTCATAGATTCTGCCCTCTCGTGGCTCTGGGTCTTTGGTCAAGCAGTCCCCTCAGCCTTGCCCTCTTGTTGAAAGTCTACCCGTCCTTCAAGGCCAAATTCAAATTCCATGTCTCTGGGACCTTTTTTCCAATTCCCAATCCCCAACCCATTTATGAATTCATGTACCAAATCAAAATGCCAAATTATTTATTTAAATTATATAAATGGTACATCACAGGACAAAGTTAAGTGAAACACAAATCCCACTACCCAGAGATAAATGCGAAGGTTACGTGTTACTGATGAGCCAGGTACTACTCCTAGTGCTTTCTAAATAGCAATTCCTTGAATCCCTATGGCCTCCCCATGGGGAGGGTACCATTACCATCCCCATTTTACGTGGGAAATGATGGGAGGAAAGATGAGGTAACTTGGCCAAAGTCTCACGGGGTGGGGCCAAGATTTGAACCAGGTAGTCCAGCCTGCTGAGTGAAGCGCTTAACCCCTGTACTAGGCTGCCTGCTTGTCACACTTTTCTAGACCTTTCTCCACAAATACATGCATACAGATATATCCTTTAATGAAAACAGGATACCTTATACAATACTTTGTAGCCTATTTTTTAAACTTAAAAATCATGTGTGTCTTTCTATGTCAATAACTATAATCTTCATTTAATTTTAATGGCTACATAATATTTTATTATAATAAGATACCGTAATTTAATACATCTTTGTTTTTGACAATTTTGATTCTTCCCTGTTCTTTGCCATTATAAATACTGATTTATTGAACTTTTAAATTATTAATCTTTCTCTATCCATTATTTCCTTGAGATAGTGTAATACTTTTTTTCTTGCTGCGTAACAAATTGCCACAAACGTAGGGACTTAAAATGTTTCTTATCTCACAGTTTCTGTGGGTTAAGAGCTCAGGCACAGATTAGCTGGACCCATAAGTCTACAATCGAAAGGGGTCAGTGGGGCCGCATGCATACCTGGAGGAGAATCTGCTTCCAAGCCCTCTCAGGCGTTGGTGGGATTCGCTTCCTTGTGGCTATAGGATTGAGATCTTCAGTAGGTTTTTTCCCCTCCTGGCTGTCAACTGTTCACAACAGGGCAGCTTGGTTCTTCAAGGCCAGCAGGAGAGTAAGAGTGAGTCAGCTCACGGGAGTGCCTCTCCACCTCCTTTTCCGTTTGTCAGTCCTGCCTGCCCTCAAGCCATAGGGATTGCACAAAGGCGTGAGCACCAGGAGGCGGGGCATGGGGGCACCTTCGAGTCTGTCCACCACAGTAGACTCCTAGGAGTGGAAGGATGGACAAAGGATACGGAAACATTTAGGATTTTCATATGTACGATCACATTGCCCCATAGAATAATTATACCCATTTACACTCCCACCTAACAGTGCTGATTTCCCCATTTCCTTGCCAACTTTGGGTGTTGTCATTATTTTTAACTTTTGTCAATTTAATATTCAAAAACTTGTATCTCATTGTTTCAACTTTAATTTTGTTTTTATTTATTTGAGACTGCCAGTTTACTCATTTATTCTGGCTGATCATGTATATCAGAATAAGTAGTGCTCTACCTCCCTTTAGGTGGACATACACAGGAAGTCAATATGTAATCAGAAGGTTTCTTGGTGAGCAGGAAGGAGAAGGGGGAAATTAGTTATGGAATCTGAATGCAACTGACATCCAGCTAAGGGAGCCGGGTGCAGCATGTGGCTGCACGACAGCCCTGCTGTAGGACCGTGCCCTCGGGGGGCCCTCCACATGCCCACTCGTGTGTCCCTCCTTCTCCTGGGCTCTGTGGACATCCACTCGCCCTTCTCATCCATGCCTCCTCCTTTAGCTACTGTTCACGTGATTTGGCCATGCCTTGCAGGCTTGGTGGGGTGGACTGAACAATGGCCCCCAAAGATGTCCGTGTCCTGAAGCCCAGCACCCATGGATGCGTTCACTTACAGAGCAAAGGGCACTTTGCAGATAGGATCACGCTGAGGACCTTAATGGAGAGATGATCCCGGATTTCTGGGTGGGCCAGATGTAATCACAAGGGTCCTTATAAAAGCAAAGTAGGTGGGTCAGCGTGCCGATGGAAGCACAGGGACAGAGAGACCGGAAGATGCTCCACTGCTGGCTTTGACGATGGAGGAATGCGGGTGGCCTCTAGAAGCTGGAAAAGGCCAGGAAACAAATTCTCCCTAGACCCTCCGGAAGGAATGAAGCCCTGCCAGCCTATTTTTGGACTTCTGACGTCCGGAACTATGGGACAATAAATTTGTATTGTTTTAAGCCAATATGTTTGTGGCAAGCTGTTACAGCAGTCATAGGAAACACAAATGGGGACCATTCTGGCTCTAATTTAAAGTGGTGCCTGCACATTTGAATCATGGTGAGTTGATGTTAAGTTGAATTCTCCAAGGATAGTGTCTTTTCCAAGATCCTAGGAACGCTTTACTGAAATATGTTCCTTCACAGAAAAAGTTTGGCAACCTCTGATGTGAATGATATGTGTATGTGAAAATGCTTAAAAATAGTTTGAACTTGTTGCTATTATACATCTTTAACAGCAAACTTTTTGTTTCTCCAAACAAAAGAACACCTGGATAGAGTGACTTTCCTCCTACATTGTCAGTTTGAGCAGGTAGATTTTAAAAGATCTTGGATAACACCTCCCCTGATACAAGGCTCATACTGGATGCTCTAAAGAGTTTTCCTTGCTGGAAACAGACTTTCGTAAATTATACATACACACAATCAGTTTGTAAATCAAAACAAAAATTTAAACATAAAGTAGAGCCCCATATATCCACGAGTTGGATTTAGCAATTGTCAGTATTTTTACATTTTGGCTTTATCCTCTCTCTCCCCCATGCAACTATTTTACTGAAGTATTTACTGAACTATTTCAAAGCAACTTGCATATGAGCCTTTACTCTGAAATACTTCTTAGCATGCATCTCCAATGAATAATGACCTTCTCCTACAAATCCAAATCCTTAAATCACATCTAATAAAAGTAACAATAACTCCCTAATATCCTTTAATACTGGTTCATATTCAAGGTTCACCAATTGTCCCTAAAATATCTTTCTTACCAGGAACCGAACCAAGTTCCATTCATGTTATTTGGTTGTTAGTTTCTTTTAATCCGGTGCCGGCCGCCCCACCCCTGGCCATTTTTGCCCCCATGACATCGACTTTTTGAAGACAGTTTCAGACAGCGTTTTAAAATTATACTGTGGGCTCTTAGCAGGAAAGGCAATTTCCCCCCTTCAATATGCCCCTGAATATTTAATACTGAGTCGGTCACATATTATAAGCTGAAAAAACACTTTAGCACTTGCTGATTGTGAGTGGTCTGAGCACAGGGGCCCGGAAGCCCATCCTATAAATAACCAGTTTATTAACACTCCACTTTTAGGCAGTTATCCTAAAGCAGCCAGGTTTTGCATTGTGGGAATCCTTCCTCTGAGTCATGACGGCAGGTGGCATCCCCCATTGCCCAAGGGGTAGCAGAGGGCCCTGGATTTGGTCTCTGTTCTGGGGACAACCCCAGACCTTTGCCCTCAAATAACTTAACAGGTAACAGGCAAGCCTCATAGGATGGGAATGGAGGCAACAGTGCAGTCGTCACTCAGGGGCCACAGTGGAATTGGGTGCTAGTAAAGCTCTCAACTTGGCATGCCTTCATCTGTTATACCTTTTTTTGTGTAATAAACACTCACCCAGGGAAACCCCTTCCCCTTCTGCTTTGGAATCCCCCTCATCAGTTTTCTGTTTAATCACCCAATGTTCTGAGTGGGAATTCACTGTCATTTCTAGGATGGGGGTCTCAGTCTCCCTCCTCACTTTTGGAAGAATCCCACAGCTCAGAGAACTTGGACCTGGGTGGAAAGAGAAGCTACTCAGGACGGGAAGGTTTGGAAACTTAATATCCTGGTTCCCACTTCTTTTCTAGGTCCCCCCGCTTTCTTTTAGTCATTGTGATTTTCCTATTTGGAAGTGAAGCCTTAGATTCCTTTATTATATTAATTCTAAAACCCAGGAGACCTGGAAATGGTTTCAGGAAGGAACCTTTTGATATTTAAGGGTCTTGTCAACTATAAAGAACATTCCAAGATCAATTATTGGAACATTACGACACATGGAATTAGCATTTCATATGTTGAAGAAAACCTTGAGCCAAGCAATCAGCTTTCTGCCCAATGTTTTAAGGAACAAGAAAATGAGATTTTGGCTTGATATGCTGAGTTGAAAACCATTGCACTTCCTCACGGCCAAAAGAAAATCTTTCCTAGAAGTCCCGGTGTGAGCTGATTTCTAGCTATTGGGACCCATCTTAAAAATAGATTGTTAGGTGTAATGCAGAAGTAAAAAGCTGCATTTCTGGGAACTTTGGAGTCACAAGGGAATGCTCTGTTGACTGAAACAATTAAAGAGGAAGTGGAGGAAAAACAGCACTTGGAGGCTGGTGCAGCCCAGGGCTGACTCTTCCCCAGAGTATGTCTTTACAGGGAGAGAACTAATTAAACTACTGCGGCTCAGAGAAAGAGCCAGGTTTTGTTTCTTCAAAATAGATTTCTTTAGAGTGCCTAGCTGCCTAAGACTTTAAAGCCCTTTTATGTATTTTCTGACCACACCTGTGTTTCTGTGATTGCAGTTAACTCATTACCAAAAAAGTCACCCGGTTTTCTGATCGGGGTTTCTCTACTCACGCCCACCTCTTCTTCCACCTCTCCCCGTTGCCTGTGCCTGGCGCAGCCCTCTGCAGGGCTCTCAGCTTGACAGCCACTTCTCAGAGCAGCTTCCTCCACCCTCTCCATTCCCTGTTGGGTGCCCGGTGGCACCCACAACACGTGACAAGTTGCAATTGGACGTATGTGTGTCCCTCTCCTCCGAAAGCTCCAGGAGTATCAGGGTTCTCCAGAGAAACGGAATCTGTAGGGCAGGTCAGCAGGCTGGAAATTCAAGCTAGAGTTGATGCTGCATTCTGGAGGCAGAATTTCTCCTCCTTCAGGTTTTGCTCTTAAGGCCCAGCCACATGATCGAGGGGAATCTCCAAAATGCCTGCACGACACCACCTAGATTTGTGTTTTATTAAATTACTGCTGCTGTAGCCCAGTCAAGTTGACACAGGGCCTCTCCATCACACCTGTCTTCCATTCTATCCTTCGGGACAGAATTCCATCCTCTGCCTGGCAAAGAATGGGTGTGCTCCTATAGTGAATAGCTTAGTGAATGTCCAAACATAGTGAAAGTTAGAACAGCACAAAATCCTCAAAATACGGACAGATACTTGACAAGTAAAACAGACAAGCACCATGGAATAAATGGTCAATCTACACTGGAATCAAATGCATATTGAAATACGGCCCCCCCATCAAGTCAGCAAAGAAGAAAATAACATACAATGCTGTGGCAGTGAATGAGATTCTAGTGGATTCTGTTTTTGGTATAAACTTTTGGAAAACAGTTTAGCAATAGGTATCAGAGTACCGATGAGGATGATAACAAACGATGAAACCGCCTCCGTCACAATAGTTGACATTTGCTGAGTTTGCTCTGCACTGGGTGCAGCATTTTATATATACATATATTTATAAAGTCTCGTTTAATCCCCACAACAACCCTACGAGCTAAGGTTGTTATCTTCATCCCTACTTCATAGCTGAGGAGTTGGAGGCAGAAAGCAGGTAAGCAATTTTCCCAAGATCAGCCAGCTGGCAATTTGAACCCGGGTAGCACTCTAAAGTCTTAACTGCTTCACTATCCTGCCTAAAAAAAAAGTGCATGTCTCTTGGCTTCCTAATTTCACTTCTAGGAGCCCATACCATAGGCATAATTCTAAATAGAGGCTGTTGGGCACAGATATGTTTAGAGAAGCATTATCCATAAGAGCAAACTATGAGATAGCCGAGTCCATGGATTATTCTGCTGCTGTTAAAAAGCTGTGTAGAATGTATGTGAAATAACATGGAAATGCTTGTGATGACATTTTATAAAACATATTCCGGTTTAGCTGTATATGATCTCAAACTAGCCACTAGCCACCCTAATCACAAACCTTCATCTAAGGGTTTGACATCAAATAGAGTTAAAAACACAAATGAAGTACCTAGAAGGAAATCCACCGAAACACCAGCAGCAGCTGGGCCCGGGTCGTGAAACAGTGGGCACCCTTCATTTCTTCTTTGTTCTTATCTATAATTGTCCAATTTTTTTCCATTCCCATTATTCCTTTTATAATTAAACAATTATTTAAAGTAAAAGAAAGTGAGGTACATGGTATGGGGGGGGCAGGTCGAGGGAAGCAGAACGGAAGAATTAAGCCTTGGAGGAAATTTTCATAATTGAAAAATGAGGCTGAAATCCAAAGAAGTTGGGAAGTGGCAGGTTCTGCTGAAAACGCTGCTCCAGGAGAGTTCGTGTGCTGTGTCCCCTGCACCGTGTCTTGGGTATTTTACTCTCGGATTGGCGGGTCACTGCAATGTCCAGCAGTGCTGCCTCTTGGGAGGGACACCAGCAATTAGAAAAGCCGTAAGAGTTTCCGCACTGCAGTCTGCAGCCCCCGCCTCCCCACCCCCATCACTTTCCCCCTTCTCCTGGACGCGGTTTGGAATGCATTCGGGATGACTAATTGTTCTCCTCCTAAAATGCGACCATGCTCTGGGACCATGCAGGAAGGAGCTCTTCTGGAAGGAAGCAGCTGGTTGGGAGGCCCTGGCGTCCGCTCGCCTCCTCCGTGCTGTGAGCGGCGCCGGCCACCGCTCCTGTGCTCTTCATCTCGCTCCTCCATCAGAACCTCACTGCGGGCCTCACCCTCTCGGCATTTAAAGCGTCGCTGCCAGCCCCTGCGCTTCTGTGAGGCGTCCTGGGTCACCTTCCTGTGTTCCCTCGGCCTTTGCCAGGCCGTTTGTGCCCTTGTCCTTTTGCGCCGGCCTCTCACACAGCCTGCCTCATCGTTTCTGACCCGCCGAGCCTTGCCCTGCCCGTCTTTGCTCCGTGTAGTGTAGGACAGGCCCCCATCGAGGCTTGGAGCAGGAATGAAATGGCTTCACAAAAGGGAGCACCTCCGGCAGGAAGCAGGTTGGCAGCTTCTTTTTCTGATGGCTCGGAGGCTCCAGAATTGAGTTTCCTTCTGAGACTGAGAAATCTGTTTAAGAGGTGCATCTCTGGAGGTTTGGCTTTCATTTAGCTGTGGACCACTATTTAGACAGTGTTCGATTGCCACATCCTCAGTGCACTGTCACTAAGTGTGAATTTCAGATAAGGCATACGTGTCAGTGATTTATTGCCACAGTAATGCTGTGACACAGAGACCCCTCAGTGGCTTAAAACAATATGCATTTCTTTAGCTCCAGGGTCTGCAGGTCGGTGGGGTGGCTCTGTCCATCTTGGCAGAGCTCGCTCACAGGCTGAGGGCTGGCTGGCTGCCGGCTGATCTAGGACGGCTGGCTTGGGTAGCTGGGGCACCTCGTTCTGCTTCAGTGTCCAGCAGGTGAGCTCAGGCGTGTCCTCCTGGCGAGTAGTAGGTGCAAGCTGCCGGCAGAAATGCCAAGCGCTTTTTCAAGCCTCTGCATGTGTCAAGTCTGCCAACATCTCATTGGCCAGAGAGAGTCAGATGGCTGAGGTCAGAGGCCAGTGCGAGCTGCCCGCAGTGGTGAAGAAGCGTCCATCTACCAGAGAAGAGAAGGCAAACCTGTGCTGACCTCCAGCTCTAGCCTCGCTGGTGTTCACAGAGCAGTGTCAGCCTGATTTCCTGGCTTTGATCTCCCCCCCAGGACATGCATACAGGAGCAAAGAGACCATTTCAGAAGGCTGACATTTTTGTAGCCCATTAAGCCTGTAAACCAGGGATGTTTCCTGTATCTCTTCATACAACTCGGTATAGCAGGGGAGACAAATACCTCTTCAGAAAACTAGCATACATTTTGGTGGGAGCTGTCATAAAGATATGTCCGGAGAAGGTGGTTTTTTTTAAATACACAGGGCATGATATTATCATGTCAGCCTTTAAGTGGTCTTAACAGACAACTGGCCCAGCTCTGAAATCACTTCCAGGATAATCTAGGGTAGCAGTTCAATTTTGTTTTAAACCAGTGTTATTAATTTTGGTGGCTGTTTTCCAACTTTCATCAGGCTAATGAATGTAGGCATACAAGTTAATTGATTCATTGTGTAACTTGTAAGTCCTATGTCCGTGCAGGGCACATGCCTAGTTTGGGTGCCCTCAAAAGCAGATGCTGACTCAAGGACGCGGAGACAGGTAGGTTATCTGGGAGGTGATTCAGGGAGCACAGGTGAGGGAGCGCAGAGAAAAGTCCAAAGAGCGTGCGTTCAGGATCGGGTTACCTCTGTGAGCAACTGGGGTTCAGCCCTGAGGAGCTGTGTGGAACGTGGACCCTCACCCCGTCTAGGTGGGGGGTTTACCTCGGAGGTGTTAAGGCCCAGCCCTTCCAGGCTGCCCTGGAGCAAGCTGCAGAGGAAGCCCTGGGTGGGGCTGCGAGAAGCAGACAAGCAGATGGCAGGCATTAGGCTTCTCCACCACTGCAGGTAAACTCAGATGTGGGCCAAGGACCCTGGAGCGAGGTCTCCCCACACTGAGCCCCTGCCCAGGAAGCACGTCCCTCTGTGCTGAGCAGTCCACCAGGGCTTTGGTGAGGCTTTACCAGGGCTGGTAAAGCAATCTGGGTGCAGGAGTCTCAAGAAGTCTCCAGATACAATTAGTGTGGCCATGCCTCTTGAAGCAGGAACTGAGGTTGAGAGTGCTCATTTACCTGTGCATTGTGCAGAGGCAAAGTTACGTTTGAAGCAGGAACTTGGCTCCGTCGGTGGACGCGCTCTCCTCTCGCTGCTCAGGCACCTGTCCTTGTCAGAAATCTCATGGTCAACCCACGACTGCTGGCTGCACCATGTGGTTCCACTTATAACTGTCAGCACCAAGTGGCTGCACACCAGGCACTTGCCAGCAAGTATGATCTTCAACTGCTGCTGCTCCTCTGCTCTCTGGGACTTGGCTGAGAGAACAGTTCTTGTGGAGGCTGACAGCTGACCTGAAGGACTTGTGGTCCTTCCACACTCCTGGACCAGGGGTCAGCAAGTTTTTTCTGTAAAGGGCCAGATGGAAACTATTTCCAGCTTCGTGGGCCATATGTCTCGTTGCAGCTACTCAACTCTGCCGCTGTAGCAAGAAAGCAGCCAAAGACAATGCGGAAAAGAATGAGTGTGGCTGCGTGCCAATGAAACTTTATTTACAAGAACAGGCTATGGGCTGGATTTGGCCACGGGTCCTAGTTTGCTGAACCCCTGCTCTAGACAGTCCACTGCCAAAAGAGGGCACCCAGAGGGCACTGAGCTACAGGACTGTGGCCTTTCAGACCCTGTAGACCGGAGTAGCTCACATGACCCACCCTAGGGGATTGCTATCTATTAACCTGTAGCCTTTACTGAATAGCAATGAGTAGGATCCATTGGCATACGATCCGGCAGATGGAGAAACTGCCCTGTCCCGGTCACCCTTGTGCCCACCTTTCTGTAGGATGCTTTTGAGGACGCTGGCTCTGACATATCCTGGAGATTTCTCTTTTCCTGTTAGGGTCGCTCTGAGTTGACCGGTATAACCGTGAGATTTTCTCTTTCATTCTGGCTCCTAGAAAACCCACGCATCCACTCTCCCAAGCGCAGAGGACTTGACAGCTTGCAGTTTCGTAGGAGCCTCATTCTGGTGCCTGCCGTTGCTTTTCTTTTTTTCACCTCCTTATAGTCCATCATGATGAATTGTTTGTTTCCTTTTAACTGCCTTAAATCCCTTTTGGAGCAAGCAAGAAAAAACAAGAGAAGGGAGGGAAAGAAGGAAGGACATCTCTGAATTTTCCAGGCACTATTTCTCTTTAGTGCCCAATAACCACAGCTGGAGTTCCCATTTGGCTTGCCTCAGGAAATTTAGCTTTTTTACTGGGTTCCTCATTCTAATTATTTCAGGGAATTCCCAAGGAATGCGAACAGGTGCCGCCAACTCATCCCAGTGTCACCTTGTCTCCTCAACTCCAACACCTCTTCATTCCCAGCTCACTTCTGGTCCTCTGATGCCTGATCCATCTGCGTCTCACACTGGACGCCAGGGCCCAGCTCCCGATGCCTTACAATGTGTCGAGGACCAGGTGGTAA
>JAQZBX010044125.1:0-21452 GCA_029593785.1 Cabassous unicinctus
ATGGTAAACGGGCGCGCTATCCATTGTGCCACACCCGCTTCCTGCCGTGAGGTTGCTGCATCAGCCCACCGCACCACCCAGGCCGGCGTGCCCTCACAAGGAGGCCTTGGGACGCGAACCCGTGCCTCCCATATGGTAAACGGGGGCTCTATCCACTGAGCCACACCCGCTTCCCTGGAGTCTTCTTTCATAAGCTGTGGCCTGGTCCAAACCCTGAGAGGGGGAGCAGAGGAGTGTGATCTGTTGAGGAGACCTGTTACAAACTCACACATAGATCCTCTCTACATTGTTTCTCATTGGCAACCTAATTGTTGGACAGGGTTTTAGAAGATAGTCTAAGATCACAGGGCAGGGTGGAAAGAACTGGGATACCCTCTCAACCTCTGTGGTACTGTTTGGTTCTTTAGGTACTTTTGGGGAATGTGATTCAGAGGTTGATGTGCTACACTGGTCCAGGTACAACTGCTTCCTGCTCTATCAGATGGGGACTTTCTCAACCTTCCTGGAGCTACTCCACATGGAAATCGAGTGAGAAACCTTAGGAGAGGGCTGGCTTAGACAGCCCCCTTCTTTGAAAGGGCCACAGTTCTGTGCTGGTTCCTTCCCCATAGAGACTCCTGTAGGGAGCTGGATCTACTCATACCTCAGCTCAAATCTCACTGACAGTTCCCCTCTATCTAGCCATGGTCCCTGATATTCTGTCTTCCCTCTCTGAGGTTGGGCCCATCAGCAGCTTCTGCTCCATTTACAGCTTCAATCCTGGGCTTCAGGGGCCTGTGCTAGATGGGTCCCCTTTTTATCCAAGCACCTTCAAATCTCTACTAACTCTGCATTCGATAAAGGAAACCTGAGAGCATGACCCAAGTGGAACATGACCAATTTCTATAGTTGTGCCCAGTTCTTTTCCTCGTGGGTTACAGCTCTAGAGGTAGCTTTATCTGCTGCTACCACTACAGTGAACGCCCCCATTTTGTCTCTCATGCCTGTCATCCAGAGGTTTGGGTTATGATGACATTTGTTCATTATTCACTGGTTGTTGCTTAGTATGTCTTTTGTATTCAGTACGGTACTAGGCATGGGGGAAGTACCAGAGTAGTGGATACCACAGACCATGTTCTTTGCCTGTCTTCACCACAGATGTGGATTTGCCAAGATGGCAGAAGGAATTCTTGGGCTTCTTTGCTTTAAACCAGTTTCTTTAGTGATTGCATAGCCAGAAAATGGCAGGTAGTCATGTTTGTGTGTATGATAAATTGGAGCACAGGGAGAGAAAAGGCCTTAGGAGTTCCTGCTCTCTTCTTCTTCCCCACGGCAGCAACAGTCAAGCCTGTAGCAGTGCCCTTCGGAAACCAGCCATCTCCATTGCTGATAGCACAGAGCTCCGGTGAGTGGGGTTGGATATGGGATTGAAGAGGGAGATGATTAGCAGTGGGTGACCCTTGCCCCAAATCCCAGATGCCCTTAGTTCCACAGAGTCTATCCATGAGGTGAATGAGAAGGCCCCTTCCCCCCTGACTGCAGACTGGGAGCTGCCTAGGGATCGTCTTGTGACCCTTCTGTAACTCCAGGGTGCTGCTGAGTGTCATGTATCTGATAGTGGAAAATATCCGCCTGGAGCGAGAGACAGACCCCTGTGGGTGGAGGACAGCCCGAGAGACCTTCCGCACTGAATTAAGTAAGAAGTGGCACTTGGGGAAGGGTGGGGATCGGGGCCAAGCAAGTTGATGAGAATATCATCTGCCTAAGAGAGGCAGACTACCTTTTTTCTTTTTTCTTTTTCTTTTTTTTTTAAAATTAACATCCTTTCTTTTAGGATAGAGATGCTGTGTGACATGCACAAGAGCCAGGCTTGATTGTCCTTCTGTGTCTATGAGCCAGGACCAGTCATATAACTTCTCTGTGCCTTGGTTTCCTTGGTTTTAAATGGAAATAGTTATCCCCCTCCCATTCCATCATGAATCCCACATGAAAAAATGAGTTGAATCACCTTGAAAACTGATCTCTGTTCAAATGTAAGTTGGTATTGTCATCAGACAAAGATGGAATATGAAAGCCTACAGAATTTTAAAAATATAATCACTGATGTGGGAAAGTGAAGTGTGAGCCACAATCCTTCAGCTGGAAAGCAACTTCTTCATTACTGTTACTTCTAGTTTGGCATCCACCCCCAAAGCATCACCCTGAGCTTTGGGGCTAAGCCATTTTACCTCCCTGGCCCCACTTTTTGCCCTTGAAGGGCTTCTTTCTGTGTCTCTTTAGGCATCCTTCTCATGACCAAATACCCTGGAATTCTTCAGGAAAAATGAGAGCTTTCCTCAGTATGCACAGGAGCAGGGTTTTGGCTTCCTCATCCTCACTTTCACTTGCCTCTCTCCACACCTCCCAGGCTTTTCCATGCGTAATGAGGAGCCTTTTGCCCTTCTGCTCTTCTCCATGGTTACCAAATTCTGCAGTGGCCTGGCCCCCCACTTCCCCATAAAGAAGGTCCTGCTTTTGCTGTGGAAGGTGGTCATGGTGAGTGGCTGCTTCTCTCTACTCCTGTCTCATCAGGATCAGCTCTGCCCTCTGCCCCCTCAGTTTCTTCTAGTCTGATTCCAGGAGGCTGGGGACTAAGCAGCAGATTAGGGAAGCTTTTGGCCAGTGGGGAGGCATCAAAGCTGTCCCAGAGAAATTGGGTGTTGGGTGTCAGAGCAGATGACTTGTTTCTATTTGACTGATGGAAATTGCCACTCTGTAAGTTGGGGTGATAAGACACCTTCCCCTGAAGTTGCTGACATTTTGTGGAAACAAGACTGACTGAGAGTTGGGAGATCTGGGCCCAGCTGATACTGAGGAACCTCAGGCAACTCTCTTGCCTCAGTTAGTCTAGCTGTAAAATGTGAGAGTTAATGTTTACCCTCCATCCAGATAAATATAGGATTTGCTTTTAAAAACTGAAGTCCCTCTAAGCCAGAGGTTCTTAACCAGGTGTTAAGGGGTCCATGGAAAGATTTCAGGGGGTCCATGAGCTTGAATTGAAAAAAATTAACTCATCTTTATTTTCTCTGACCTCTAACTGAAATCCAGCATTTCCTTCACTTACAAATGTATGCAATAAATAAATTACAGTAGTATTAATTTCACCTGACTGGCAAAGGGGTCTGTAGAACAAAGAAGGTTAAGAACCGCTGCTCTAAGTGTATCGTTGCAATTTTGTTATTAATTATTCAGACTGATCCTTTATCTCTAGTTCCCACCCTACAGGGTCAGCTGGACATCACACCCTCTGGGGCATACCCCATGGGGAGAATTTCCCCTTGACTGCAGAGGAAATTGAGTGACCTCTGGGGGTCAGTAGTATTTGGGAATGCTTATTAAAAGGGGAGATACAGTTTCCTGTTTTTTCAGTGGAAGTCCCAAGGTCCCTCTCTTAATTCCTGGTGGTATTTCCAGCCCTGGGTCAGTAAACAGTGCTTTACCCTGACCCCTGAGCGCCCCAAACTGTGGATGATAATCATATGTGCCCCTTCCTGTTTTACCACTTCCTTATTAAGGAGGAGACCTGAGGGGACTAGAGGTGATGGCTCTTTCTCTCCATCCATGTCTCCCTGACCTTGCTCTCTCTGACTTCCATCTTTTCCTTTCTCTTCTGTCCCTTTCCTTTTTACCCTTTAGTTTACCCTTGGAGGGTTTGAGCATCTGCAGGCTCTCAAAATACAGAAGCGGGCAGAGTTGGGCCTGCCTCCGCTGGCTGAAGACAGCATCCAGGTGGTGAAGAGCATGCGTGCTGCCTCTCCACCATCTTACACTCTCGACTTGGGGGAGTCTCAGCTGGCTCCTCCACCCTCCAAGCTGCGAGGCCGCCGTGGCTCTCGAAGGGTATGAACTAAAGCAGACTGTGGTGTTGTGACACTGGCTGGCCAAAAATCAAATTCTAAACTACTCTGGGTATGGTGGGAAAGGGCAGTAACTGACAAGAATCATTCTGCCCCTGATTGTCCCTAGGACCAACCTGTAACTTTGGAGTCTATCACTTTGGCCTCCGTCGCCTAGCCCTGACAGTCTTCTAGGCTGTGGCATGATATCACATCATAGATCCTTGCTACAGGGTCATTGGCCTGGGCCTCACTACCTGGAGTCCCCTCACATCCTGAACAACAGCTAGGGTGTAACCCGGGACACCTGAACAGGGCCTGCAGCAAATCCATGTGCCTAAAGTAAAGTACTTCACCATTTTCTTGGCAACAAGAAGTTTTACTCTGAGCTAGCTGTGCTCTTGTCTGGCCCTAGAACCAAAGGCTTACATTTGTGAGATGACTGGGTAGGGTTCTAGGTATAGTCTGTAGCCCTGGAAAGGTCAGAATGACAAGTTACACTGGCCTGACTATGCTCCCATGAACTCAAATGCTTGACCTACCCAACAGGGCCAGCCAGTGACTCAGTAATCCAGTCTACATTATCTGCAATGTGATTTTTTTTTTAACCTTTATTTTTTGTTTTATAAAGGAATGCTTACTCATTGTAGAAATTTTGGAACGAGTTTAAAAATGTGAAGAAGGGAAAAAAAATTCACCCACAATCTTAACAACCGGAGGCAGTTGCTGTTAACTTTTTGGCCTATTTCTGTCCAACCTTTTCTTCTTTCTGCAACAAGATTTAAAATTCCAAACTCACTTCCCTCTGCCTGGCAGCAAGCTTCTGTCCTCCTCTTCCTCAGTCAGCCAGCTGGTGTACGCTCACAGAAAGCAAACTAATTGAATGTTCACCTAAGCAGAGCATAATTAGGAAGGAAAGTGCTGGTTAAAAAAAAGACATCAGTGCTCTCTGAAAGCTAAATAACTATGACTTTGGGATTATCTATGCTCTCTTCCCTGGCCATTGGCATGGTTGCCTGAGAGCTCCTTTTCTTGGGCCTGGTGGGAGCAATAGGGTTGAGGTAGGGAATGGAATGATCTCACAAGAGCTGGGTTCTTGCTCCATATTCCCTGAAGTCTGGAAGCCTATGAATAGGGGATAGCCTCAGGCTGGGATGCCTAGCATGAGATCTCCCCACACATCTCCTCCTTTTCCCCTGTCCCCAGCAACTCCTCACTAAGCAGGACAGTCTGGACATCTACAATGAAAGAGATCTCTTCAAGACTGAGGAACCAGCCACAGAGGAGGAAGAGGAATCTGCTGGCGATGGAGAGCGAACCTTGGATGGAGAGTTAGACTTGTTAGAGCAGGACCCTCTGGTGCCACCTCCACCCTCCCAGGCATCCCTCTCTGCTGAGCGGGTTGCCTTTCCCAAGGGCTTACCCTGGGCCCCGAAGGTCAGGTAGGTTTGATAGTACCAGGGATTCTGAGTTTGGGGGATATCAATCGCTAAAGGCCCAGGGTGAGGTGGTCTATGTGTACCAATGCCCAATAAGCTGGGCTGGAAATCAGAACTCCTGGGTTTGAAGTTCCCTGTCTTGCCTGCTGTCTTCCTGCACTGCTCTAATCCTCTGATCAGAGGGATAGGTGTCCAGAAAGGTTTTCTCTCTCAATGATTGCTTTTCTTCTCTTCTTTGGGCTTGGTCTCTCCACTGTCCTCTCAGACAGAAGGATATCGAACACTTCCTAGAAATGAGCAGGAACAAGTTCATCGGATTCACTCTGGGGCAGTAAGTGACTGGATGGTTAGAACTGGCTATAGAGTAGTTCCTAGAGGGCCAGAAGAATGGGTGGCTTGGAATGAGGGATTTTGCCAGGTAGTCATTATGCAAACAAGAGCCTCCAGGCCATGGGCAACTCCTGGTGACCTAGTTTGGGTTCTTTCTGTGAAAAGAAGAACCTTTGTATTCTTGGCCAGCTTTAGGACCCTGAGCAACAAGTCCTTTACTTTTTGTGCCCGAATTTCCTGTGGAGGGTGTTAGATTACATGGTTCCTAGGGGCCCTTCCTGCTCAGATGGGCTAAAATTCTGTGAAGAAGATACATAGTCAAAACAGATACAGTCAGGGAACGGATGTAGTGGTTGAGCGCCTGCTTCCCATGTAGGAGGTCCTGAGTTCACTCCCCAGTACCTCCTAAAAAAAAAAACAGATGCAGTCTTCCCCATTTCCCCACCCTCATGAATCCTTCCTACTGGCCACTACCAAACCTGAGAATGCATCTTAGTTATTGGGGTTTCCCTGTCAAAAGTATCATTAGGCTACATACCCTTTTAAGTAGGATACTAGCACTCCCAGACCAAGTGAGTCCCCAAGAGACCATCCAGACCTCCTAGTTTTCAGGGACACTTCTGGGTATTGTTGTATTTTTGTGTCCTGAAGCAATGATGGAGGACCCAGAAGCTTGCAGAGGAAGATCCAGGGCACCAGAGAGTAGATGCTGAAAGTAGCACAGTCTATGTGACTCCAGGGGGGTATTGGTAGTTCTCTTAGCTTTTGAAGCTTATGAATGCTGTGTCCCCCTCCCCCATTTGGCCTTTCACAGGGACACAGACACCTTGGTTGGATTACCCAGGCCTATCCATGAGAGTGTGAAGACTCTAAAGCAGGTGAACAGGGTGGGTTCTCAGCTTTTAGGGATAGGGAGCCATCAAGGCAAGTTGGATTATCAAGGTCCTGGGTACTGGGTAGGACTCTTCTACCAGACACATTCTGAACTTCTCTGCATTAACCTTACAAGCCAGAAGCGGATGTGGCTCAATCGATAGAGCTCCCGTTTACCATATGGGAGGCCCCGGGTTCGTTTCCGGGGCCTCCTGGTGAAGGCAAGCCAGCCCGCGCGGCGCGGTGAGCTGATGCAGCAGAACGACCCAACAAAGGGAGACAAGCAGACACAGAAAAACACACAGCAAATGGACACAGCACAAGCAGCAGGGGGGGATAAATAAATAAATAAATAAAATAAAAATCTTTAAAAAAAACCTTACAAGCCTTTTGGCTAAAGAGGAAAAATTAGGTCTCTCCCTATTTACCCAGTTTCCTACATTCAGATAGATTAAAAGATTCTTTTTTCTTCTTCTCATTCCTTTTCCTTCCTCCCACTCTTCTTTCTCATTTCCCATCCCTCACTTCCTTTCCTTTCACTTCTCTCTCCCCACTGGACCACTGACCTCCACAGGCCCAGAATTGAGAAGGTACCTGCTCTACATCCACTGTGTATGTGAACACAAAGAGTACAAGCAGAGTTCTCTTGTACAGGCCTTGAGCCTTCTCCTTCCCCTTCATTATCATCCCATATACATATAAATAGACACGTGCACATACACAGCAAAGCTCTCCAGTCACTGGCCTATTCTTGTCTTCCCCTTGCACTTTGGCTGAAAGTAAATGTTGAGTATTTGCTGCTCTTCAACAAATATGGAAACATGGAATAAACATAAATACTTCTTCCTGTGTATGAAGCACTTTGGAGAATAAGACTCCTGCCTTCACAAAATTCATGGTCCATTTGGAGTGGCAGACCTAGAAACAGGGCATTTCCTTGTAATTGGGAAAGTTAACCAAGAGCCTTATACGTAAGTGATGCATGTGTACATCAGAGGAGCCCTTGAAGCCCTCAGCTACATGTTGATGTCGTCTTATCTTCCCCAGCACAAGTATATTTCCATCGCAGATGTGCAGATCAAGAATGAGGAGGAGCTGGAGAAGTGCCCTATGTCTTTGGTGAGCTAAGGGGGTCCTGCATGGGAGGAAGGCAGAAGACAATCTATCTGCAGTGCTGCCACAGAGCATTTGTACATGGATTTGTTCAATTATTGTGCTCTAACTGTGTGCCAGGCAAGACAGGGTCCCTACTGTCATGATACATTAAAAGTAGAGAAGACAGATAATAAATAACTAAACAAGAAGACTATCAGAGAACAGTAAATATAATGAAGAAAATTTAAATAGGACTGGGTTCTCAGGGTAGACCTCTGAGAAGATGACATTAAAGCCAAGATCCAAGGTATAAGAAGGAGCCACCTTTAGGAACATCTCAGGATAGAGCATTCCAAGCTGGGGGAACAGCCTTAAAAAGGTAAGAGCAAGCTCAGGGTGCTAAAGGTAGTGAAAGAAAGCAAGTATAGCTAGAGCCAGGGGCAAGGGATTGAGTTGTACTAGATAGATAGAGTTTGAGAGGTGGCTTGGGGCCATAGGGCTTTATCAGCAAAGGCCATAGTACAAGGGGAAGACCTGGGAGGATTTTAAGCAAGGCAGTGACATGATCTAGTTTTATGTTTTTAAAAACCACTAGCTGCTGTGTAAGGATTGGGCCAGAAAATAGTGGAAATGGGGAGATAAGTTAGGAAGCTTTTAAAATAGTGTAGGTGAGATGATAGAGAGGCAAAGAGAAGAATCAAGAATAAGTACCATTTACCAAAATGGGGAGGAATATGAAGAATTCCGTTTGGTCATACTAAGCTTTAGGTGCCCATTAGATATCCATGTGGAGATGCCAAACAGTGAGATATATGGGTATAGAGTTCTAGGGAGAGGGCTGGGCTAGAGAAACAAATTTAGGAGTCCATGACTTATGTGCAATGTTAAAAGCCATAGTACTGGCTGAGATCACCCAGGGAGAGAGTAAAGATAGAGAAGAGGATGGAACCCAGCACAAAGCCCTGGGACACATCAATATGTTGAAGGTGGGATGAGTCAGAAAAGAAGAGTAAGAAGAAACAGTGAGGTAGGAGGAAAGCCAGGAATTGTGATATAATTACAGCTAAGAAAAGAAAGCATTTCAAGAAGGGAGTGATAAGCTGTGTCAAATGCTGCTGATAGGTGGAACATGAGAGGTGCCCCTGGAAGATATAACTGGTGACCTTGATAAGGGTGAACTCAATTGAAGTGGTGGGGTCAGAAACCTCACTGGAGTGTGTTGAGAAAAGAATGTAAAGAAAGGAGGTAGAAAGAATCAATATAGACAACATAGAAGTTTTTTTTTTGAAGAGAAACATAAATATGGGATGATAACTGAAGGAGGATGTAGGGTCAAGGGAGGGGTTTTAAAGCTAGGAGATACTAGGAGTTAAGTTTATTTCCTAGAAAAAGGAGAGGGGAATTACAGGACTGGCACACTTGGCAAAGTGAAAGGGTATATGATCATCCTGAGCACAAGTGGAGAATTGGCCTTTAATGGAAGCACGGGCGGTTCATTCTTCATATCAAGAAGCAGGTCAGAGAAAAAAATAAAAAGGGCAGAGATTCTCTGGTAGATTTAGTGTTGAGAAAATGAGGATGTGTCTGTCTGATTGCTTGTTTTGTTGTTGCCGCTGTAGTTTTTTTTACTGGATTAGGTGGATAGATAAGACATTCAGGGAGGTGATAGGGCTTGAACTGTGTTTTGAAGAATGGGAGGCATTTGGGATATGCTGAGATGAAGGGAAATGGCATCTTTCCAGGAGAAGGGACCAGCACAGGCAGAGGCAAAACAGTTTTTGCCATAAAGTATGAGGCAGGTCAGCAACAGTGTCGAAGGGTTGAGGGGAGGGTGTAGGGTTGAGGAGAGAGAAGAAAGGTATGAAATAGGCGTTTTGGAGAGGAGGAAGGCAAACATGGCAAGATTACTAGGCTCTATCAAATGCCCATTTGAGACTTGTGTCCATTTAGCAGCAGCTGAGTTATATGGGATCAAAGGAGCCTAGTTATCCCTCTTTCCCTCAGAATCTCATGGCAGTGACCCTTGTCTGTAAAGGAGGGATCTTGGGGGAGCAGCCACTGCATTAGCCAAGGATGACAGTGGCCTTACCAGCCTCATGAGCACCCAAGGCCCCTTACCTCCCCACTTTAAAAAAAAGCTAAGCTAGGTCATCAAAAGGACAAAGATAGCCCTTTGAAGACTATGAGGGGCTAGGGAGAGAGGAGGAAGGAATATTGTAGGGACTAATGGAGGGGGTGAAAATTGTTTCCACCTAAAGACTTCCATACTAATACTCCTTCCTGCCTCCCTAGGCCATAGGCTACCCATTTCTGTTATTAACCCTCTCTTTTGAGCTGCCTACCTCTCCTTTCTGGCTTATGGAGCATTCCAGAGTTCTCAGATGGCCTCGGATTGACACCTTGGGAAGTGCCTCAGTGTGAGTTGTCTGTTGGTGTCACAGGCTTACCTACAGTCTGAGGTGAGCCCACATGCATACAGGGTGGTCTTCCTGTGTGTGTGTATCT
Source organism: Cabassous unicinctus (assembly GCA_029593785.1). Lineage (NCBI taxonomy): Eukaryota > Metazoa > Chordata > Mammalia > Cingulata > Chlamyphoridae > Cabassous > Cabassous unicinctus. The sequence continues at coordinate 10,097 of JAQZBX010044125.1, forward strand.
GTCAAAGCAGTGTTTTCTGCCAACTCCTGGGTGGGAGTTCTGACTCCTGATCCAGCATGTGACATGAAAGGAAGAATTCTGGATTGATTTCAAGTAATGGGAAAACCAGAATCATAGATCATCAGGACTGGAAGAGTTATCCAGACCAGCCCTCTGATCCTATTGAAGAGGAAATTAGAACTCAGAGAAAGCAGGCAACTTATCCAAGGTCACACGGGAAGTTATTAACACAGCTAGGATAGGAATCTAGATCTGGCTGTTTTCATGTCACCCCTCACAACCAATAAAACGTTACAGCCTTTGGCCAACTGAAAAGTGGCCTAGGCAAATAGTGTGTTTCCTGCTATAGGGAGAAGAGGTGGTACCAGAGACACCATGTGAAATCCTCTACCAGGGAATGCTGTATAGCCTACCCCAGTACATGGTAAGGAGATGATGACTGGGCCAGAACTGCCCTTCTCTGCTACGAGGAACAGACACCTGAGAGGCATTTCAAGCTGAGCTCTCCGTCATTTGAGCTTGTTTCCTAAGAGCCTTCGTCCCTTAGGCAAGGCTGACACAAGAGTTTTTCTGAGCTTTCCTTGGGACTCCTCTATTCTCCCAAGTCCTTCTTTGGAAGGGATGGAGAAGAAGGTGGGATCCATGCAGGATGCATTGGTGGCCCACTTCCTAGGAAAGTTCTCTAGTCCCTCTGAGACCTGCAATGGTCTGTCATGTCATAGGTAGCCACAGGCTGGAGTGGTGAGGATACTGATAGACAGTATTAGAGCCAGTAAAAGGGTGAGAGAAGTTGGACTGTGGAGATCTTGCTTATACCTCCCATCTTATTTCTAGATGTTGTCCCCCTCACCCTGCTTTTTCTATCCTCCCCTGTGGAAAGAACAATCTTGAAGAACAGCAGCCTGTGGGCTTACTTCTGGCTTCTCCTTAGCCTCACAGGCAGGCCTCTCAGAACTGTGTACCTGTTTGTCTTTCTGGATGCTGAGGAGATCTGGTCATTGAGGGAAGGACTAAGAGAAAGGCTTAAAATGCTTTTCACAGGACTGTTGAGGTGTGGAAGACTAAATGCCTTGCTGAGTGGGATGGACAAGGATGGATTTTCTCATTTTCTACTCCCCAGATTGCTCTGCTTAAGATTCTGCTGGCTGCAGCCCCCACCTCCAAGGCTAAGACAGATTCTATCAATATCCTGGCAGATGTCCTGCCTGAGGAGATGCCGTGAGTGCTTCAATTGGGGCAGCTGCTGAATGCTAGCTACCTTGTCTGCGGGGTGTCTCTAGTCCCCACTTTCCCTCATTAACACAGGGATTTTCTCCATAAAGATACCCCTCTCCAACCAGTAACCCCTTTCTACTGCAGGGCTCTCTGCTGCCTTCTTTTTAACTTGGAACTGAGGGTCTGGAGAGTAACATTAGTGCCAGTGGATGCCCACATATGTGAGTGGATAGTACCAAGGGAGAAGCTTGCCAAAGGAGAGTAACAGAAACAGATAAAAGGAGCCTTTCTCCAGATAGGCTCATAAGTAGGAACTCTGGAGGTTTCCCTCATACAGAAGTTTAGTTTTCCCAGGTTCCTGGTTCTCTTGTATATATTGTGTCTGACCCAAACACCTGGACCCTTTTAGGTCTCCATCTGAGGCCACCCTCTGCACTGACTCTTCTCTCCCCGTTTTAGCATCACCGTACTCCAGAGCATGAAGCTGGGCATCGATGTGAACAGGCACAAAGAGATCATTGTAAAGAGTATTTCTACCCTACTCCTGCTACTCCTCAAACACTTTAAGCTGAACCATATCTACCAGGTAAGCAGCCAGAAGCCCTTCTTCACAGGTCTCAGGTGTTTTCCAGGGCCTGTCTTCCAAAGGAGGGATGTAGGGGCCCTTGTAGACAAGCTAAGCATATTTCAGTCTTTTCTTTGTCAGGGAATCCAGATACTTGTTGAAAGAGCTTGGGATGGCGGTATGGAGTGAGATGTGGGAAACCATCCTAGGAAGATGCAGATGTCTGTGTCCTTTGTACATTTTCCCAGGGCTTTGGGTAGGCGGGTTGCATTAGGAATCTCTAGCTTCTTGGGAATATGTACAGCCAACTTTGAAGCAATGAAGACAGGATTCAAACATTCCATTTAAAAAAAAAAAAACATGTTGAACCCTGTCTGTATGTGAATGTGTAAAGCACTTTCCTAGATATTTGAGCTATAACTCTGAATAAGATACAGTTCTGGCTCTTAAGGGCCTTCAAGTCATGTAAAGGGTACAGATGTATGAAGAGCCAATTACAGAGTGATGAGACCTGTGATACAAGTAAACATTGGGTGCTTTGGAAACACCTCATTCATAACTGGGGTGGGGAAGAGGTGACATCAAACCTGGATCCTAACGAAAGGTGTTAGTCAGTATATGGTAATTGGCATGGAAGGGAGACACTTCAAGCAGAAACAAAAGTTAATGTGTAAAAGTCCAGAAGAGAGAGAGCGCAGTACTTTTAAACACAATTCCAGTTAAATTAAATGTTGGAGTTTTGCCTGGGGTGGCAATGGCTCAGTGATACATGAAGCTGGAGGGGACAACAGGGAGCTCACAATTAATGAGTACCTCTTGTGTGCCAGGCACTCCCATTAAGCTTGTATGGGATCTCATTTTATTCTCACAACCTTATGAGGTAGGTCTTATTTTATTCCTATTTTATAGATAAAAAAACTGAGGCTAAGAAAAATTCAGGAAACTGCTTCCTCATGAAGGCATTGTTTGTCATGCTAAGGAGTTTAGACTTGGTCCTGTGGCCATGGCTAAGATGTAGGGAAAAGACGGGGTCAGTGACTGGATGCTTCCTGTCTGTGGTGAAACCAAGTTGAGGAGAGGGAGTCTTCTCATTCCCACACAGAGGCTCTGCCTCGTCACTACCCTCTTTTTCTCCTAAGAGGTCAGACTCTACCTTGCTGGTGGAAGAGCAGGTCCTCATAGTACAGGAAGGCCCCTGCAGGGCCAGTGTCCATGGTAGATTTGACTATACAATCAGGGTATCTCTCCATTTTAGTATATTCAAAGACATCTTTGAGGGTATCAGGATGTCCTGGGTGCTCATACTTCTGCCAGTGTTTGCTAAGCAGCAGCAGAGCTGAGCATAGTAGATATAGGTATTATATAATGTTCCTAATGGGAAAAGAACAGAGAACTGTGGATGTGTGTTTATGTCTGCTTCTCTCTGTGGATAGTGTATGGATAGATAGCCAGACAGTGGATAGCTTGATGGGCCCCACCAATGTGTATCAATGTTGGAGAATCCTGATAAGGCCAAAGGCCCATCTCAAACTGAAGAAAGTTATGAAGCATTTAATAGTGGGTATGTATGTATTGGCTCCTCCATCCGGGTTTTGGAAAATAACCTGAGTCGGCATCCAGGGAGAAAATATTGAACGGAAGTAGTTGTGGCACAAGCTGACTCCCCACCTCAACCATAAACCCTGTGGCAGAGGAACAGCTTAGCTTGCTGTTATAGCTACTTCTTCATGTTCAGGAAGAGCTAAGGAATTTAAGACATGACAATTCTCTACTTTTTCCACCCAGTTTCTGCACTTTTCCACCACTCTGAGTTCTAGGTCTAGAGACAAATTGTATATGATATTTTGGGTATGTATCATGGGTAAAATCCATGGTGACAACCCCATGACACTGCCACCTGCCCTACTAAGTCTTCCTGAGCACAAACCCCATCTGAATTCAAGAGAGCAAAGTGGGGCCCATGTTCTGGTATTTACCCTATCAAAGACATTTTGGATTTTCAGTACAGTCTCTGTTGCCTGAAGGGCTCTTGTTCATTCATTTATTCAACAAATAGTTACTGATATTCTAGCTACTGGGAATAATGTGATGAACAAGATAGACTCAAGCTGGAGCCCACATTCCAATGGTTCATTTGGTTCCTGTGCGCTGTCCCTGTCCTGACTGAGTGATGCCAGCCATTGCTGGGTATAAGCTGCACCTGTCCGTGCTATGTCAATCCCAGTTGGAGCATTATGAGCCAGAGGTTTGGTATTTCCCTCAGGGAATCTTCCTTTCCTGTTGAGCTTAAGGACAAATCACACAGCGATTCTTTCTGTTTATCTGAAATGGTGTTTTCTTTTTGGCTTGTGTATATTTTATCCTTTTGGTTAGGAGTTTGCAACATACACATACTGCAGATTTTCCCCCTCCCTGTAGGATAAGCTGGCTAAAGATGATTCTCCCCACTTCCCAGACAGGAAGATTGATAACACAAGTTGACAGTGGATATTCTTAGGAAACACCAAAGATTCGTACCTGCCTCTCTTTTTTCATATATGCCTTCTCTTCTTCCTAAATAAGATTCAGCCCTTTCTGCTTTGATCTTTTAATTCAGTTTGAATATGTATCACAACATTTGGTGTTTGCCAACTGCATTCCCTTGATTCTGAAGTTCTTCAATCAAAATATCTTGTCCTACATCACTGCCAAAAACAGGTACAGACTCTGGATGGGTTCATGTCAAGAGGTTATTCTGAGGTGGTTGAGAAAATTGTATCCTCTCTGAGCTTGTCATTTTTTCTGATTTCCCCAGCCCCTCTTATCTTAGAGCTGTTACTATTAAGTTTAATCTCTTTAATGTGTTAGCTGATAGGGTATCTGGTTTGCCCTCTTCACAAAGGTATTTGTATTTTAACAGTTGTGAAACCTGAGAAATATGATTAAAAGAAATGAAGCTGTGATGGTGAGATTGTAGCCCTTGGCAGAAAGCCAGGAGATGTGTGTGGGTTTTTTTGTTTTTGTTTTTTAAACCAGCCCTGATCTTATTATAAATCATAAGTTGGTGCAATTGCACTACTTTGTAAACTATAAAGTGTTATCCAAAATTTGTAACTGAAAGTAAATAATAGATTTTTACTTCGGTATATCAATTTGTAGTTTAAAAAATATTTTCACATCTATCAGTTCATTAAAGCGTTAAGAAATATTACAACATGTTTTATTCTCATTTTACCCATTAGGAAACAAATTCATATAAGTTCATTGACTTGCTCAAAGTCAGCATGCTAGGAAGTTCCCTTCAGTAGGCAGTATAGAGAGAATCAGAACACAGGCTTCTCAGTGAATACAAATTGGCTTCCACTCTTTTAGCCAAGAGAGGGCTTGCATTTGGGGAATGGCAGAGTAAACTCTTGTTTTTCAGTTTGCTACTTCCAGAGGAACTGGAAGCATATTTAATTAGTAAAGTTTACCAGAATTGCTTTACCAGATGTGAAGTTCCCAAAATAGTAGAAGAGTGCTGGTCTCATACTTGGAATGACCAGAGAGGGACTAGAAAATTTTGCCTCAACAGTTTGTCAGTACCTGCCTGAAATTGTACCATTGAGAGCCAGCCTACTTAGTTGTTTGTTTTGGGTTTTTTTGTTTTGTTTTGTTTTGTTTTTTAATAAAAGTAACATGCAACACCAATTCTGAAGTAATAAGACCTAAATTCCTGACCTGGATCTGCCATTTGCTAGTTATATAATATCAAATAAAACACTTGATTTCTCTAAACCACAGTATTTTCATCTTTAAAGTGGGAATAATGATATTTACTCTGACCATTTCATAGGACTTTTATAGGCATTAGTTAAGATAAAAATAAGTGAACTTTTCCTTTTTTGGGGAGACGCATCAGAGTATGGGTTTTTTCCTAAATACCTAAAAGACCTGTGCCCTAGACCCTTTATAAGTGACACTTAAGACATGCTAGTTGGGTTATCAGGGAAAATGAAAGTGTAGGTTGGACTGGGTGAGGGCCACAGCTGCATGTGAGCACCTGTGTGTATCAGCCAACCCACTTGGTGATAAGTAACCAAAACCACCTAGACCTGGCTCACACAAGATGGGGAATTTGTTAAAAGGCAATGGAAGGTTTGTCATCTTGAGTAACCTGGGAAGGTGATGCAACTCTGGACCTAAGAATTAGTCTGTAGCATGGGGAGCTCAGGAAGCCCTCCACCTCCATCTGTGTACCCTAAGCCTCTGTACCTCCACTCCAGTTTCCTCTCTCACTGACAAATAGCATTGTTTGTTCCTCAGGCCACTTGGTGAAATATACCCACATGAGCTTAACACATCACGATGCCACCATCCTTAGAGACTGAATTGACTCTCAGGGTTTGAGGTCCTCCCCTGGATCAATCAACTGGCTGGGGTGGGGTAGAGGAACTGAATGCACCCATTATACCCTTGGGCCTGGAAGGTAGAGGTAGACAACTTAATAAGTTTGATTTAGAGTTGGAAGAGTGGTAGTGACAGCTTATACTTTTTGCTTAGATTGGCCTGGATTAGACCTGTTATGCATCACCTGTTAAGTTTTCATTTTAAATGATCCCTGAGAACTTGGGGCACCCACAGCTCTTACTGCACAGTTTTATCATGGCTCATACAACCTAGATATCCTAGATATTTGTAAATTTATGTTATGCCCCTTTAGGCTAGAATTTAATTCATTGAGGGATTGGACCTACTCTGTCTTTGATTTCCTATCCCCATTTCCTGACACCCAGTACCTACTTTGCCATGGGGCCTTGTCAGTGGGAGGTGGGTGGATAAGTGGATGAGTCCACCAAGAATGTTCGTCCTATTGGAGCAGTACAGAACTGGTAACCTTGGGAGAATCCAGAGTGAATCAAGATGGCAAGCAACATTTAGATGGATTCACTGCCCTTTGCCAAGATGACCCTTCTAATACCCTAGTTCCCCAGGTTACCCTTGTCTGGGTTTCTTGGACAAAGGTAAACATTTCTAGACAGATACATTACTGCCCTTTGCTTGAATAGTTTTGGCTCAAAATGTAGAGATAGGTCCAAGGACCCTCCTTCCCCTCATATTCCTCTCTGTAGTCCCTACTTTGCCAACATCCTTTGTGCATTTCCAGTTGCACTAGTTCGAATAGTGTTTAAAGCCTCATGAAATGTTGGACCAAAAGAAGCATTAGTCCAAATTCTGTGTTATACCAATGAAGAAGGGGAAAGAAGGAAGAAAAAGAACTATTATTTGTTGAATGACTACATCCCTGTCATCATGGGGTTCCTTATTTCCACTCCTGATTCATGCCTGCTTCCCTGAGCTCACCACAAAGCCTCCAGCTCCCTTCTAGTCCCCCATTATCTGTTTTGGGGGCAGACAATGTTACTATTCTTGAACTCTATTCGATTGACCCTGCTGCAGGGAGCTGCCCTTCTGTCTCAAGTTTCCCTTTTGGAGTGGCTTCTGGGATCATCCCCAGAGCTCCCAGCTTTCAGAAAGAGCTGATGAGAGACACAGGAGGGGTCTCTGCTTCATCTTTATGTTATCAGAATGTTATCTAGTGGAATGGGTTTGCGCAATATTTCTGGGAGCATGATTATATTCATATACACACAAGCACATACTTACATGAAGAAGCACAAATGCATACAAGTGTACTTATTCCTTTAAAGAAGAAAGGAGAGCTGAGGAGAAAGATAGCTATACATTCTTTCTCTGCTGTAACTTTTACATCTGCCAGCAAAAGCATTGTGGCCAGCCTGAATGAGCTCCCTTGGTTTCTCTCATGACTGTCAGGAAAGGAGATGGGCTGGAGTTGCCCAACACCAGAGCTCTCATTTTCTGCTGAGGTCACTAAGCAATTTGGAAAATGGATGGGGCCTACTGGAGAGAAATAACTCCTGCCTTTTGCTGATACAGTTGTTTCCTGCTGTTGCCATTTATCTAAAACCTGTCCTTATCTCTGCATCTTGTAGCATCTCAGTTCTGGATTACCCTTGCTGTACCATCCAGGATTTGCCAGAGATTACTACTGAGAGTCTGGTAAGCAGATGGGGATTTGGTAGCCTTTGAAACTACCAGGGTGGCAGAGGCTTGCATTTGTTCTTTCTTTTCTTCTCCATCTCATATTCCCCTGGTTTGAGAGCCTCAGGTCAATAAAGGCACACTAGCAATAGCTCAAAGGCAGTAGGGACTTAGAGCTGCTGACCCAGTTGAGAAAGATTTGGAAAATCTGTGCAGAGCATTTTTCAGAGAAGAGGAAAGGAAAATCACTAGCAGGAGAGGAAATTCAGAAAGATGATGGGGCTGAAATCAAATGTGAACATCTTCTGGTCTGGTACAAGCCATTATGTGTCTTTCTGCTGTTACAGGCCTACACTTCTCATTTTCACAGAGATTATATAACTGAAGAGTGTGTACTTCAGAGAACACCTTGTTTAGGTCTCTTTGAGGCAAAAATCAATAAAGCCACAGAAGAGTGACCCAGAAAATTCCTCATCCTGAAAACAGCTCTAGACAAATTAGGAAAGTCTCTCAAAGTTTTTCTGAATTCTGTGAAACTGACTGACCAATATCATATTGAAGGTCAGATGTGTACCTCATCATAGATTGCTGCAGCTCCAGTATAGCTCAGTCCATACCCTTACTCTGTTGCATGGTAATTATTTGTATCTGTTTTGACTGTAAAATCCTTGAAGAAAGAGATAGTATCAAAGATGAGAAACCTGAGGGTCCAGTGGATGAAGCGACTTGTCACGGTCCACTCCTCATAGGTGGCAGACCCTGAATTAGACCAATGTCCTGAGATAAATTGTAACACCCTTTCTACCACTCACGCAGACATTCCCTGTCATATTTAGATGTGTTCTCAGCAGCCAAGGAAGCTGGGAGATGCTTACTCCTGCAGAGAGTGGTAATAAGTTGTCTAACACTATTTATGTACATGATCTTATATATCTTTAAAACTCTTTGAGGTTGCGATTACTATTTTATAGATGGAGAAGTTAAAAAACTGCCAACACCTTATAATTAAAAGTAGTAGAGCTAGGGTAGAGACATGTGTCCCTACCATTCAGATTTGGAGTGAGTAACACATTTTCTCACAGAAACAATGTTAGGTAGGTAGTATTAAAATTCTCTTATTATTTGGAATAGATGGTGGTGATGATTGCGCAGCATTGTGAATGTAATTAATGCCACTGACCTGCACACCTAAAAATGGTTAAAATGGCAAATTTTATGTTATATATATGTTACCACAATAATTTTTTTAAAGAATGAAAAAAAAAACTGTTGCCAGTAGAGTATTTCAGAACATAAAGTTGTCGGCTTTTATGGCCTGAATCTCTTCCTTGATTCAATGTGTTCTCTATTCCCAGTCCCAACCCCATCAATTTCTATGTAAGAATTGATAGGAGCCATACTTTCACATCTCATTCAATTGACCTTTTGGGATATGAGAATAAAATTATTGAAAATGTTATACCTTCTGAGAAGACTTTATTACTATCAAAGAGTAAGTAAAACATATTATCTAGTCTTAATAAAACATCAATTCATGCTAGCTATTCTACTCTTTTCTGTGAAACAGTAGTGGCACCTGGTGGTTTCATTTGGTATCCACAGATTATTTTGTTTGAATTTTACAATATAAATACTTCGTAAAATTCATGGGTGTGTATAGGGTTTTCTTTAAATAATTCATAAATATAAAGTAATTGAGTGTGTGCATATATATACATATACACATGTGCATATACATTATGTAACACATTAAGGGTTTTATATATGTAGAAGGATTGATATAAACATAGTAAAATTCAAATATTCATGATATGGTTTTACTAAACACTGAAAACATAATTTTTAATGACTATACATAATAGTCCACTCCTTAATTAAACAAATAAAAAAAGTCCATTCTGCTATTGTTGGACATTTATTTCAGTTTTTCCCTATATAGCTCCAAAATGAAATCCTTGCACATGAATCTTTGACCTCATCTCTTATTATTTCCTTCAGATAGATTCCTTAAAGTGGAATTACTGGGCCAAAGTAGTCTTGATTCATATTTTCTCAGTTTTCTGTATATGAACTGAATTCAATAAAATTTCATTTGGAACTCCAGCTGTACAGCATGATGGATATGAAATAAAGGCAAAATTATTAGCACATTAATTTCTGAAGTCTTTTCATTTTGTCAAAATGTTTAGCTTTAGAATATGCTGTCCTCACCCATGTACCGAGCAGTTGTCCAATCCACCAGATGTAGGAAGGCTTACAATTTCTGGATCCTAGAATACTTCTATATTCAAATACAATTGACTAAAATAGAAAAAAAATTAAAATTAAATCCAAAATATAGATCAAGGATGGTAAATGTATGATTGTGTGGAAGTAAGATGTGGTCTTTGTAAGGAAGTTATTGGATTAGCAGTTATATATGTCAGCAAAAGGATAGATTGAGAGGTGACTACTAAGGGGTAGGTTTTTGTGTTTGTGTGGGGGTTTTTGGGGTTTTATTGTTTTAGGAGTAATGAAAATGCTCAAATGATTGAAGTGATGAATGCACAACTCTGATTATACCAAATGCCATTGACTGTACACTTTAGATGAACTATATGGTTTATGAATACATTTCAGTTAAATTGATTTTAAAAAAATAGCAGCGGTGGGTGGATGTGGTTCAAATGATTGGGCGTCCATCTCATATGGAGGGACCTGGGTTCGATCCCTGGAACCTCCCGGTAAAATAAAGAAAAATATAGATGGCGCATAGGCTGCCAGGCTCTGCAAGCAGGCACACCGCCACGCCCCACGAGCAGGCAAGCCCCCAGGCCCCACTCATGGGTGTGCCTACAGGCCCTGCATGCAGGCATGCCAGGCCCCGTGAGCCACGCAGCAAGATGACAATGTAACAGAGTGACATAAGGGAGAGCCAAGACAAGATGTGCCAAAAAAAACAGGAACTAAGGTGGCACAGGTGGCGGAACTCCTCTCTCCCACATCAGAGGTTCCCAGGATCAAAGACAGGAGGAGAAGGATGAGAAGAGAGGGCAGGAAACAGACACAGAGAATTGCCCAGTGAATGGATACAAAAACGGCAAAAATGGGGGGTGGGGGGGTTAAAAATGGATAGAAGTAAATAAAATAAATAAATCTTAAAAAAAAAAAAATAGCATTACATATAAAGGAGGTATATTTTGAACAGTGCAGGTGCTCAACCTAACCTGTAGGCTAAAGAAGAAGGGATGAAAAAAAGTATTTATGGAATCGTAAATTCCTTGGAGAGTATCTTGTCCACCCCCCACCCCCTTTTATTTTATTTTATTTTTTTTAAAGATTTATTTATTTTATTTTATTTATCCCCCCCTTACTGCTTGTGCTGCTGTGTCCATTCGCTGCGTGTCTTCTCTGTGTCTGCTTATCTCCCCCTTGCTGTGAGGTCTTGCCGCATCAGCCCACGGCGCCGCGCGAGCCGGCCTGCCCTCACAAGGAGGCCTCGGGACGTGAACCCGGGCCTCCCATATGGCAAAGGGGGGCTCTATCCACTGAGCCACACCCGCTTCCTTGCGCCTG
>JAQZBX010044126.1:0-21451 GCA_029593785.1 Cabassous unicinctus
ACTTGGAATTTACAGATATACATGTTGAGGTATGAAATGTGTAACAGCATTTAAAATCAAAGGAAAACAAAGATAGCTATTGTTTGATTTGAAGGTGACAACTTGACAGTCCTTGTGTAAATATGACAATAGAAAATAATGTATAACAAGGTAGCTTCACCACATGAAAAGTGGTTTTGTGTTATTTAAAGTGGAATTATGTTAGTTAAAATGTATGTTGGACATTCTAAAATGAACTGAGGTGATGACAGCACAACTTTTTAATGAAAATAATTGCCATTGAGTGCATACTTTGAACAGATTGTACAAAGCATAAGACTGTATAACACAGGGAATCCACTGGTTCAAGATGGACTGTGGTTAACAGATTAGAAATAGGACAATGTTCCCTCATGAACGATAACAAGTATATGATACTATTACAGGATTATAATAATCACATGGTTGGGGGAAAATAAACAAAATATAAGGTATGCTCTATATTTAGTAGCAATATTATGACGATGCTCTTCCATAGTTTGTAGCAAATGTTTCATCACAAAGCAAGATATTAGTGGTGGGGCGATGTATGGGACCCTTGTATGATGATATGCTTATTTGTTTTATAAATTCACAAAGTCTACTCTACACTTATTGCTTATATATGTTCATGTATTAATTATATAGTCAATAAAATTTTATTAAAAATGTATGTTGGGAAGTTGAGGGAAATAAAAATTTTAAAAAATTGTAAATGATATGCTAAGAGAGGAGATATAATGTTCATCAAAAACTAGAGAAAGCAGTAAAATCGGGAGGTGAAAGGAAAATTATCACTTATAAGATCAGAATGCAATTACAAAATGTTAGATATTAATCCAAGTAGGTCAGTAATTACGTCAACTGTGAAAAGTTGCAACAACCCCATCAAAAGACAGATTGTGACAGTGCATTAAAATATCCACACTATATTGTCTATAACAAATCCACTTTGAATCTAAACACCCAGATAGATTAATAGTAAAGGTGTGGATAAATATTTACCATGCTAACACTAACTGAAAGAAAGTAGTAGATGTGTTAAAATCAGACAAAGCAAGTATCAGAAAAAAGAAATTTATCAGAATAAGAAGGCCAGTACTAATGAAATGTCTATTAATGCTGCAAGAACCCATAAACATTTTTAATGTGTATGAGTTGAATAAAAGTGCATCAAAATACATGAGTCAACTCTACTAAAACTACAAAGAGAAATAGAAAACTCCACTATTATACTTAGAGACTTCATAAAACAGACATAACTAAAGGATCAAACAGAAAAAATCAGTGAAGATGTAGTTGACCTGTAAACATTATTAATCATTTTGATCTAATTGCTTTTTTAAATTTCTGTTTCTTAATTTTATTAGAGAAGTTGTAGGTTTACAAAAAATACAGATAAAATACCACTCTATTATTAACATTTTACTTTAGTGTGGTACAATTGTTGCAATTGATGAAATAACATTTCTATAATTGTACTATTAATTATAGTCCATAGTTTACTGGATTTCTTGTAATCTTATGAATTTTTAAATTTTTTCTTCTAGTAACATATATATGATTTAAAAATTTCCCCTTCTAACCATATTCAAATACACAACTCAGTGGTGTTAATCATCTGAAAAATGCCCTGTTACCATCACCACCAGCCATAACCAAAATGCTTTACTCATCCTAAACAGAAACTCTGTACAATATAAGCAACAACTCCCCACTCCCTACCCTATCCTAGGCTCTGGTAATCTAACTTTATGAATATGCTCATTCTAATTATTTGTATCATTGAGATCATACAATATTTTCCCTTTGGGTCTGGCTTATTTCACTCAACGTAATGTTTTCAAAATTCATCCAAGTTATTGCATGTATCAGAACTTCATTCCTTTTGATGGCCGAATAATAGTGCATTTTGTGTATATACCACATTTTTGTTTATCCATGCATCAGCTGATGGACACTTGGTTGTTTCTTCTTTTGGCAACTGTGAATAATGCTGCTAAGAAATTACCATGCAAATATCTGTTTGAGACCCTGCTTTCAAATCTTTGGAGTATATATCTAGAAGTGTGAATACCAGGTCATTCCATACTTCATCTTTATCCTCTCCACAGAACCATGCTCAAACTCTCCCTGTTCATTAAGAAATGGCGAGAGAAGAGCTCAGAAACATGTTGATGCCTTATGCTGTTACTGTCAGCTATTCCCTTGAATAATAAGGGTTTAGAGTCAAACTTATGCTAAGACTAAGCTATGTGACAAAACTTTTTTAATATTAATTTTCCTTTAAAACGAGTAACGTGGGGATAACCTGATCCCTCTATGTCAGTGAATATGTTACCATTCGCTGGCTTATATGGACAGCCTAGAGAATAGTGGCTTTTTGGTTGAAATATATATATATATATATTTTTTAATAATATTTTTTTTATTTTTTAAAAGATTCTTAGATTACATAAATGTTACACAACAATTATAGGGATTCCCATATGCCCTACCTCCCAAACTTCCCACAACCTCCCACATAAACATCCTTCATTAGTGTGGCACATGACCTGCAATGGATATACACCTCCTTGGGCTTTGCCACTAAGCATGGGCCATAGTTCACATAGTAGATCACACTCTCTCCCACACAATTCTTCATGTTATATGATGATATAAAATGGCCTATATCTGTCATTGCAATGTCACTCAGGAAAATTTCCAAGTCCCTAAAAAGCCCCTGTATTACAATTGCTTTTCCCTCTCCCTGCCCCCAAAGCGTCTAGTGGCCACTGGCTCCACATTAATATTGCAATTTCTTCCATTACTTGATTCACAATAAGTCTACAACAGAATACCAGTAAGTCCACTCTAGTCCATAGCTCTTCCCCCCATCCTGAGGAGTCTGGGATGGTGATGTCCACTCCATATACAAATGGGAGGGGGCTTATATTCCATGGTTAAGATGGATGGGATTATCCTGCCTGTAGCTGCAGATTCTATCCATTCCCTGAGATGGCCTTTGTCCATCATCATCTCCCCTCCAGGTGTCCTGGGTGAGTCCATTGAACTGTAGAGTAGGAGCTGCAGCTCCACAGAGATTCCAGGACCAGCTGGCATATGAACAGCCCAAAGACTCCAGTCTCTGGAAGTACACCTAGAAACTCCAGCATCACATATAGGTTTGAATAGAAGGGTCAGATGAACCATGTGCAGGGAAGACATATTTGACTCCAACTCTGTCACTATTAAGAGCACAGATTCCAAAGTAGGGTCCACTGACAAGGCACCAAATGCTGGGTCAGTCCGTCCTGATATAGGACTTGGGTGACTCCTGAGCCCTCAGGAGCCCCTCTATTTTGGGTGATATCCACAATGGAAGCCTATGAGGACCTACTAAGAGGTGCATAAGCGTTACCTATGGGATGACCTCCTGACTCACTTTGAAGACTCTTAGCCATATGAACTCATTTGTCTTTACCTTTCCCCCCCTTTTATTTGAGGTCTTTTTCCACTCGTATCACCAGTTGGGACTTGGTATTAATCCATCATTGCCAGGGAGACTCATCCCCAGGAGTCATGCCCCACACTGGGAGGAAGGTAATGCATTCATGTGCTGAGTTTGGCTTAGAGAGGGCAAATTTGAGCAACAAGGAGGCTCTCAGGAGGCAACCCTTAAGCACCCCATAAAAATAAGCTAAGTTTCAATTTCAAGAGCAAAGACTTTTAAGGCTAGTCATCAATAAAAAGAACCCATCAGTGGATCATTCTCCTTTTCCAGACACTGCCCCTGCACTTGGGGGACTGTTACTACTCACTTGGAGAATGTGGCAGAGTACTCCAGGATGGGAATTCAGTATTCTCTCATTTATTGAGCGATTCTCCACCCACTGCGACCGTGCCCAGTTATCATTTGAACACTTTTATATACCTTTTATGTATGTTCAAGTGAACTTCCTCCCATGCACTCCCCATCCCTGACATCCCCCAGCAATGATCTTCTCCCACTCCGGTTGTAACCCTTCTGTGATCCAAAGCTTCTTTAAAGATGAAGCCAATACAATAGCCAAATACAATTAATAGGAAAATGAAATAATAATGATAAGTTTAAATGTAAGAGATATATACAAGAAAACATTAAAAAAAACTAAAAATAAAATTAAAGGATTGGGTCATTTAAAAAATGGGGGAAATTTTTTTTTAATTTAATTTTTTTTGACAATTTTGCCTTTTATCACTGTAATATCTGGTATCCAGTCTGCACCATGGCACCTTCCCCCCTCACTCCCTTGTGTCTCACTATTTTTCATTTAATTTTCAAAGAAATTTTAGGTCACAGCAAAGTCACACACAGAATACAAGATACTCTCATATACCCAACCTCTTCCCCCTTTCCTCACCCCATATTAAAACCTTTGTGTATGTTAATGATAGCAATGTTATAAATGATATACAGATAGTGAAACAAACCTACTAAACATTTTCAATGGTTTACATTTCAGAACATTCACTTCTATAAATTTTGATGATATTTACCATGTCCTGTGTCCATCGCTGTAAGGTAATGAAAAACATTTCCACTGATCACTAAATACCCCCAGTTTGATCTATTCTGCTCCTCCCTCCCCATTACCCCAGGGCCCACGACGACCCCCTGGCTTGACTCATTGGATTACAAGATTCATTTTTACATGCAACAGGAAGTCTTGACACACTGGTTTATCTTCCCCTATTAGGAACCGCCCTTGCCCTTGAGAGATGCCCACCTCTCTATTTCTGAGTGAAAAGGTCCTTCCAAAGATGGGATTCCATCTCCTTCCTGCTCATTGTGTTCCATCCACAGATACAGGATGAACACTCTAACACTTCCTAGAAGGTGGTTCCAGATGTGCCCTGTCACGAATGCCCCCAAATCAACACCCTAAACCAGTGACTCTTTCTTGTCATATTGACATAAGAGCATTCCCACCTCTGTACTTTCAACCTCATACCCACTAATCCCTGGTGTTCACCTGGTCCCTGTCCCATCTCTCACCCCAGTGTTCTGGGTATTTTAACCCATCCTTTCCAATTACCCACCTGTCAACCCTGCACTACCAAGCCCAATAATATCACTACCCACCTGTCCTATCCCTTCAATACACAACTACACTCTATCACTTTAACATAGATTACATCCATATGAGTGATGGCGCACAACTTTCTCTTTTTTTTCTCTTTCTTATAAACCTATCTTTCAGACAATAGTTCTCAAAGACTGCTCAATTTCCTTAATTCATATCAGTGAGGTCATGTACTGTTAGTCCTTCAATGCCTGGCTTGCTTCACTCAACATAAGGTCTTCAAGATTCATCCATGTTTTCCCATGCGTTAGCACTTTATTCCTTCTTACAGCTGAGTAATATTCCATTGTATGTATGTACCACAATTTGTTTATCCATTCATCTGTTTATGGGCACCTGGGTTGATTCCAACTTTTGGCAATGGTGAACAATGCCGCTATGAACATTGGTGTGCATATATCTGTTCATGTCTTTGCTTTCAATTCTTCTGTATATATACCCAGCAGAGGAATCACTGGATCATATGGAAGATCTATAGTTAGTTTTTTGAGGAACCGCCAAACTGTCCTCCACAATGGCTCGACCATTCCACAATCCCACCAGCAGTGAATGAGAGTTCCCATTCCTCCACATCCTCTACTGCACTTACAGTCTTCTGTTTTTTTTATAGCCAACATTCTAATGGATATAATGTGATATCTCATTGCAGTTTTGATTTGCATTTCCCTGATAGCTATTGATGTTGAAAATTTTTTCATGTGCTTTTTAGCCATTTGTATTTCTTCCTTGGAGAAGTGTCTTTCCAAGTCCCTTGACCATTTTTTAAATGGGTTGTTTGTCTTTTTATTTTCGAGTTGCAGGATTTCTTTATGTATGCAAGATATTAGGCTCCTATCAGATATATGGTTGCCAAATATTTTCTCCCATTAGGTAGGCTGCTTTTTTATTTTCTTGATAACGTCCTTTGAGGTGCAAAAGTTTTTAATTTTGAGGAGATCCCATTTATCTATTTTTTCTTTTGCTGCTCATGCTTTGGGTGTGAAGTTCATGTATCCATTTCCTATTACAAGGTACTGTACATGCTTCCCTATATTAGCTTTCAAGGTCTTTAAGGTCTTGGTACTTATATTTAGATCTTTGATGCATCTTGAGTTGAATTTTCATGCAAGGTGTGAGATGGTTTCCTCTCTCATTCTTTTGGATATGGATATCCAATTCTCCAAGCAACGCTTATTGAAGACGCCATTCTCTCCCAACTGAGTGGCCTTGGTGGCCTTGTCAAATATCAGATGATTGTATGTGTGAGGATTTATGTCAGAATTTTCAATTCGGTTCCACTGGTCAATATGTCTATCCTTGTGCTAATACCATGCGGTTTCAACCACCGTAACTTTGTAGTATGTTTTGAAGTCACATAATGTGATACCTCCAACTTCATTTTTCTTTTTCAATATGACTTTGGTGATTCTGGGCCTCTTACCTTTCCAAATAAATTTTGTAGTTAGTTTTTCCAATTCCTTAAAACCACAGTGTTGATTATTATTGGATTGCATTAAATCTCTCTGTATATTAGTTTGGGTAGGATAGACATCGTGATGATGTTTCATTTTCCTATCCATGAACAGGGAATATTCTTCCATTTATTTAAGTCTTCTATGATTTCTTTTAACAGTGTTGTATAGTTTTCTGTACATAAATCCTTTACATCTTTAGTTAAATTTACTCCAAGGTATTTGATACATTTAATTACTAGTGTAAATGGTATTTTTTTCTTGATTTCCTCATCACATTGCTCATTACTGGTGTATAGAAATGGTACTGATTTTTGAACATTGATTTTATAGTGTGTGGTGTTACTGAACTCCTTTATAAGTCCTAGAAGCTTTGCTCTAGATTTCTCAGGTCTTTTTATGTATAGGATCATGTCATCTGCAAATAATGAAATTTTTACTTCTTATTTTCCAATTTGGATGCCTTTTATATGTTTTACTTGCCTCAATGCTCGAGCAACTACTTCTAAGACAATGTTAAATAGGAGTGGTGATAGTGGGCATCCTGGTCTTGTTCCCAATCTCAGAAGGAAGGCTTTTAGGATTTCACCACTGAAGATGATGGTAGCTTTGGGTTTTTCATATATACCCTTTATCATGTTGAGAAAGTTTCCTTCTATTTCTATCTTTTGCCATGTTTTAATCAGGAAAGTGTGCTGTATTTTTTCGTATGCTTTTCCTATATCTATAGAGATGATCATATGATTTTTTTCTCTTGATCTGTTTATGTGGTATATTACATTGACTATTTTTCTCATGTTGAACCATCTTTGCATACCTGGGATGAAACCCACTTGGTCATTGTGTATAATTCTTTTGATATGTTGTTGAATGCGATTCACATGTATTTTGTTGAGGATTTTAGCATGTAGGTTCATTAGAGAAACTGGTCTGTTATTTTCCTTTCTTGTGGTATTTGTGTTTGTCTTTGGTATTCGGGTAATGTTGGCATCATAGAATGAGTTAAGCAATGTTGTTTCTCCTTCTAATTTTGGGGAAATCTTAAGCAAGATTGGTGTTAGCTCTTTCCAGAATGTTTGGTAGAATTCAGCTGTGAAGCCATCTGGTCCTGGGCTCTTCTTAGTTGGGAGGTCTTTGATGACTGTGTCTATCTCTTTACTTGTAATTGGACTGTTGAGTTCATCAATTTCTTCTTTTGTCAAAGTAGGCTGCTAGTGAGTTTCTAGGAATTTGTCCATTTCCTCTAAATTATCATTCTTTTTGGCATATAACACTTCAAAGTATCCTTTTATGATACTCTTTATTTCTGTGGGATCAGTAGTGATATCCCCTTCCTCATTTCTTATCTTGTGTATTTGCATATGCTCTCTCTTTTTCTTTGTTAGTCTGTCTAGGGGGTTGTCAATTTTATTGATCTTCTCGAAGAACCAGCTTTTGGTTTTGTTTATGTTTTCTAGTGCTTTATTATTTTCTATTTCATTTAGGTCTGCTCTAATCTTTGTTATTTCCTTCTTTCTAATTCCTTTAGGGTTAGTTTGTTGTTGTGTTCACAATTCCTCCAGGTGTGCAGTTAGGTCTTCAATTTTAGTTCTCTTCTTTTTTAATATATGCATTTTTGGGTATGAATTTCCCTCTCAGTTCAGCTTTGGCTGCAACTGATATGTTGCATTTTGATATGTTGTGTTTTCATTTTCATTCATTTCAAGGTAGTTACTGATTTCTTTTGAGATTTCCTACTTGACCCATTGTTTGTCTAAGAGAATGTTGTTTAACTTCTATATCTTTGTGCCTAATCTGGTTCTCTGGCCCTTTGTGATTTCCAATTTTATTCCATTTTGATCAGAGAAAATACTTTGTATAATCTAAATTTTTCTGAATTCATTGAGGGTTGTTCTGTCACCTAGCATGTGGTCTATCTTGGAATATGATCCATGTACATTCAAAAAGAGTGTATATCCCACTATATTTGGACCTAGCAGTCTGTATATATCTATTAGGCCCAGCTCCTCTAATGTATTATTCAGAGTATTTGTTTCTTTATTGATTCTCTGTCTAGATGTTCTGTAATGGTAATAATGGTATATTAAGTCCCCCACTATAATTGTAGAAGCATTTATTCTTCACTTAGTTTTTCCAGTGTTTTCCTCATGTACTTTGAGGCACCCTGATTAGGTGCATAAATGTTTATGATTGTTCTCTCCACTTGAAAGATTACTCCTTCACTAATATATAGTGTCCATCTTTCTCTCTTACAATAGTTTTGCATTTAAAGTCTATTTTGTCCGATATTAGGATAGCTACTTCTGCCCTTTTTTGGCTATTGTTTGCTTGTAAAATGGTATTCCAGCCATTCACTTTCGGCCTCCTTGAATCTCTGGGTCTAAGCTGGGTTTCTTGTAGACAGCATATAGATGGATCCTATTTCCTTATCCATTCTGCCAATCTGTGTCTCTTCACTGGTGAGTTTAGTCCATTAACATTCATTGTTATTACTCTCAATGAATTTCTTCATCAGCTATATTTTCTTTGTGTTTATATATGTCCTATGTTGTTTTTATTTCTCTTTTTGTCTTTTTCGTTGTTCTTCCACTCTCTTCCAACTTTCTCTCTCCTGTTTTTTCCTTTCAACCTGTAGAACTTTCTTTAGCATATCTTGAATCACAAGTTTGTTATTGGCATACTCTCTTAATTTCTGTTTATCCGTGAATATTTTGAACTCTGAAAAATTTTTGAATGCCAGCTTTGCTGGATAGAGAATTCGTGGCTGGAAGTTTTTTTTCTTTTAGTACCTCGACTATGTCATACCACTCTCTGCTTGCCTCCATGGTTTCAGATGAGAAATCAGCACTTAATCTTATTAAGCTTTCCTTGTATCTGATGGCTTTCTTTTCTCTTGCTGCCTTGAGTATTTTCTCTTTGTCTTGAGCATTGGACATTTTGACAAGTATATGTCTTGGAGTAGGCCTGTTGGGATTTTACTGTTTGGGGGTGCGCTGTGCTTACTGGACATGTACATCCATCTCCCTCAATAGGGTTGGGAAGTCTTCAGCCATTATTTCCTTCAACACTCCTTCTGTTCACTTTCCCTTTTCTTCCTCATCTGGGATGCCTATAATGTGTATAGTTGTGTGTTTTTTGTTGTCGGTTAAATCCCTATGTCCCTGCTGGATTTTTTCTTTCTTTTTGTCTATCTGTTCTACTATCTGTTTGATTTCAGATGTGCTGTTTTCCACATCACTAATTCTTTCTTTTGTCAGTTCAAATCTCCTGTTATGTGAATCCAGCATCTTTATGATTTTTTGGATTGTTCCATTTATCACCATCATATCCATTATCTTTTTATGTATGTTTATAATTTCTTCAGTATGGTCTCCCAGGGTCTTCTTAATATCCTTAATCTCTTCCTTCAGTTCTTAAATTGGTCTATTATATTTGTTTGGACAGCTTTGATTAGTTGTTCAATGCTCTGCATCTCTTCCTGGTTTTTAGTTTATTCATTGGACTGTTCCATGTCTTCCTGTTTCTCAGTATGTTTTGTACTTTTTTGTTGCCCTCTGGTCATCATTTTATCTTGATGGGTTTACTCAGCTGATTAGCTTCTCTCTCTGCTCTAGAGTTTTATTTAGCTGGTGGTTCTGTGTGTGTGTTAAGTTTTCTCTTTGACACTCTGTTCTTTTTGTTCTATTTCCTTGCTTTTTTCTATGTTCCCTTGAAGGAAAAAGATTAGGGCCAGAGAAATTGAAAGGGATAAGAAAGGAAAAAGGATAATAGTAATATTGATAAAAGTTAGCAGAGAGGCCATATCAGACTTAGTAAAATGAATATTTAGCTCATGTATGCAGTGTAGAATAAAACGGAAAAAAAAGTGGAATACCTACAATGGAATGGAAAACCAAATAGAGAAAAATATATAGAATTATTTAAAAGGCCAGAATGATGAGAGAGAGAAAGAGTAAAGAAAGGGCTGAAATGAAAAGCTTAATAATAATAATTAAGAAAAGAAAACAGAATAGACAAGATAGAAATTGACACCTGTGAAGTTGCAGACTAATAAAAAAAGGTAGAATGTAAGAACCACAAAAGAAAGCAGAAGGTAAAAGAAAAGAGATAACATTTGTAGACAAAATCAATATACAAAGAGAATGGAAAATCAAAGAAGAAGAAGCAGAGCAAAGAAGAAACAAACCATCAACACCTAATTTTAAAAAAAGGGGAGGGGAGAGGAAAGAGGAAAAAAAGAAAGAAACAAAGAAAGAAAGAAAGAGAAACCAAATAAAAATACTAGCAAGCAGTCAAACAAAGCTAAGGAAGAACAGCAATCCTTCTTGCCTCTTTGTGGAGCCTCTCAGCCTGCCTGTGTTCATCAATAATTATCCTGCTGGCATCTCCCTGCAGGTTTTGAGGAAGATTTTAGCGATCAAACTAAGTTAAATTTTTTTAAATAACTTTTTTTTTTTTGGAGAAATAAGGGACACCAAAAAAGGCTTCTTCTGTCGATCCCTCCACTGAGGGGACGCTAAATAGACTTGTGGAAACTTATCCAACACTTCCCACTGCGTGACCCCTCAAGGGGAAGCTGAAACTCTCATACTCAGTGCAGAACTATAAAATTGTTTTTTAAAGAAAAATTAATCCAACAAAGGACAGTACACATTTTATGGAAGCTCCCATGGAAGTTTTCAAGATGGACTTTCAACTGATACATAAAATACATATTAGGAATCTATAAAAATCATACAATATACATTTTCAGACAAAAATGGAATTAAAATAGAATTTTTAAAAATAGCTGGAAAACTTCCCAAATATGTGGAGATTAAACAATACCCTTATAAATAATACATGCATCAGAAAAGAAGCTTGAAGAGAAATTTTAAAATATCCCAAACTAAATGAATATGAAAATATGACATTAAGTTTTGGGAATACAGTAAAAGTTGTTTAAGGGGAAAAGTACAGCATTAAATGCATATATTTGAAATGAAGGATGATCTAAAAGCAATAATCTCATTTTACACCCAAGTAAACCAGGAAAAGAGAGATTTAAGTACAAAGATATGATAATAATATATATAATAAAACTTAGAGCAGAAGTAAATGAAATTAAAATTTAAAAAGCAATAGATAAAATCAATGAAATGGAAACTCTCTCTTTGGAAAGATAATTAAATTTGATAAAGCCTCAAACAACCTAACTGGGATGGAGTAAGTCCTAGCACAGGCTGCCACCTTTTCATGGAACCCACAAAGTCATCCTTTGCTCAGTATTAGGTGCTTCAGTCTGGAGGGATAAAATGCAATCCCCTAGTAGATAAGGAGAACACCTGAAATATTCCTTCTTTCCCTGATTGTCCTGAGCTTATGTAAGTATTCACTGGAGACAGTCTGATTCTGGTGAGCGTGTTTTATGATATCCAACTCCCACCCTAGTGGTATATCTGTCCCAGGCAAATGGAGTTCTTCCACTATAACACACAAATACGAAAGAATGGTGCTGCCCATTGAACATTTCCCTCTATCTGCCATGGAAGGAGACCAGTTAGTTATGGAGAACTAACACCCGCTTGTGAAGTTGACCTTGTTTTTTCTCTTTTCTGTGTGACTAAAACTTTCCATCAGAGCTATTTGAGTCCTGTTTTTGGTGGTGACCCTGGCACCTATATCAAAGCGGGTTGACATTTCTTTAGGTATTTCTCCTTCTGACCAATGCTAAGAAAAAAGAGAGAAGGCACAAATCTTCGGCATCATAAGTAAAAGAGAGGACATTTCTACTTATACCACAGACATTAGGAGGATAATTTGGGAATTCTATGAATTTCTCTGTGCCTGCATATTTGATAACTTAGGTGAAATGGACTAGTTCCTTTAGAAATGCAATCAACCAAATCTCGCACAAAGAGAAATTGATAATATTCACAGGTCTGTATATATTAAATAAGTCAGACAAATAATAAACTTCTATAAAAGAAAGCACCCACCTAAGATCATCTCACTGGTGAATTCTACCCAATATTTAATGAATAAAATGAACCAATTATCCATAATAATCAAGAAACTAGAATCATAGAGAACATTTTCTAAATCATTCTAAGAGGCCAAAAACCATATAAAGATGTTACAAGAAAGGAACAATATAGAACAATATCACTCATGAACTTTGAGGCAAAATCCTCAACAAATTACTAGCAAATTAAATTCAAATTGTATAAAAGGAATTACACACCAAACAAATGAGATTTTTTAATGAATATAATCTACCTCTTCAACAGGCTAAAAAGAAAAGTAATATGAATATATAAATAGGTGCAGAAAGTCATTTAGCAAAATCATATACCTTTTCATTATAAAGTTCTTGGTAAATTAGAAATAGAGGAAAATTTCATCACATTGACAAAGGACTTTAGTGATTTTGAAATAGAGGATTTCAGAGTCAACCATGAAAAACATTGGACCACTAGATGGCAGGCAAACAGAAGTCATTTATGGGTGTATGATACTTTGATAGATATGTAGTCTTAAGGGCAGCACATCTCAGCAGGAAACTTTCCAGAGATTATAGTTGGGGAGAGTCACTACAGTTCAAGGCAAAGAAAAAATTCCTAGGTGAAAGGAGGAAGGAAAGGAAAGTGGGCTGTTATGTTTAGTTAATGTTATGTACAAGTGATGCCACATCTAGTGATTTTGCTCAGTCAGCACAATGGGTAGCTTCTGCCCTATAGAGTACCAAGCTGCTCAAGTGGCTATGGGCCTTATAAATGCAGAGTTTTATTTTATCTATGATGATCAGAACTTGGACACACTTTTGCCAAGACTTAATGCAGGATAACTCTAGTTGAGACTGTATACCTGGGCTATTTTTAAAATAATTGGATGAGTAGGAATTTGAGGAGGCTCTAATATACCCAGGTTACTATGAAGAAGTAAGCAACAGAACCACTACAAAAAGTTCACCTTTGTGTGATTTATATAACAAAAACCTCTACCAAAACCTACTATTATTGTAATCCTTAGTGATTTGAAACTGAATGCTTTACCCCAAAGATCAGGAACAATCAAGAATGTAGTATCTCACTACTCTTCATAAACATCAAACTAG
Source organism: Cabassous unicinctus (assembly GCA_029593785.1). NCBI lineage: Eukaryota > Metazoa > Chordata > Mammalia > Cingulata > Chlamyphoridae > Cabassous > Cabassous unicinctus. The sequence goes on from JAQZBX010044126.1 coordinate 13,674, forward strand.
AATTCCTAGTTCATGTTATTCGACAAGAAAAATAAATAAAAACACACAGAAAGGAAAAGAATAATAAAACTTTCTTGTTTGAGGATGACGTGGTTGCTTATGTAGAAAATCCCAAATAATTCCAAAAAAAAAAAAAACTCCTGTGGCTATTGGGTGACTACAGCAAGGTCATAGGATGCAAAGTTAACATAAGAAAAGATGATTGCTGACCTATATACAACCAAATCACAAATAGAATTTGCAATAAAAAAGCAATATTCATTACAAGAGCAGAAAGGAAAATAAATAGATAAAACATAATAAAATATTTACATGATCACTATGAAAAATTATGAAACTCATGAAAAAATCAAAGATATAAGGAAATGGAAAGATATTATATTGCTCATGGATTGAAAGACTCAATATTATTACATTGACAAATCTTTCCAACTTGGTCTATAGATTCACTGGAATTTCAGTCAAACCCTCAGGAAACTCTATTTGGTATATTAATGAAACGATTGTAAAGTCTACAGGTAAAACTAAAATCCTACAATATCCAGCACAATTATGAAGAAGACTAAAGTTGAAGGTTTCAAACTATTGAATTTTAAGAGATAATATCAAATTACAGTAATCAAGAGATTATGGCATTTGTGAAAGGTTTGACACATCAATATATGGAATAGTATAAAGAACCCAGAAATAGACCCATACACATATAATGGGCTGATCTTTGACAAAGGAGCAAAGGTAATTGTATGGAGAAAGAACAGTCTTTTCAACAAAAAGTTCTTTAACAATTGGCAGTCCATATGCAAAACAAACAAACAAACAAAAACTAGTATCCAGACACAGAGCTTAAGTTATTGAATTAAAAGCCACAGAGAAAAAGAGAACCATCCAAAAGTTAATACACCGGAGAGAGGAAAAAACCCCAGACACAGAAATCCAGAAGCTGAAGGCAACAAGGCCCATAGGAGAAGGCAGAGACTGAGAATGGCAGATGATGTCACTGTGCCTTGCGACCTGACAAGAGTCCAGGGTCTCAGGCAGCTGATCTTTGGGGAGAAAGCTTTGCCTGATGCCTTGGTTTGGACATTTTTCTCAGCCTTGGAATAGAAGCTTTTAGCCTAGTAAATCCCCATGTTAAAAGCCCACCTATTTTTGGTATGTTGCTCCCAGCAGCTTTTAGAAAACTGAAAGTAGCAGGGATGCCTAAATTTGAATTGTATCAGGGAAGCACTTCATAATGGGTAGAAATTCTAGGCTTGTCTAACACAGGTGGCAAAATTAGAAGGAACTTATAGGATCTTGTTATGCTTGGTATCCCCAACTCAGCCAACATCCCCATTCTAGTGTCCATACTGTTAGTCTATGACAATCACAACTGAAACTTAATAACAGAATGGCAGATTACCAAATTTAGCTGAAGCTAACATTTATCATTATATGTGGTAAATTTTGAAAGCTTATTTACATTGAACTCAAAGCTATATGTAGAAAGATCTTCCTATTTTTACCTACTTGCCTTGAATTCCTGTGTCCAGCCAATATCAGTACTGCACACTGTATAATGCTCTCCAGCTGTAAATTACTTAATGAAAAAAGAGCAACCTGATATTATTTCTATCATATTCACTAACCAAGAGGAGCACACTAAATATCACCCCCTTGGTCACTTTTTGAAGGTCCGTAGGATCAATTGAAAATTTTGCCTAAATGATTTGTCATGTTGGAGAATGTAAATAGAGCTGTCCCTATACTTTGTGCCAAAACCCCACATCAAAATCGTTCCCTACCCTTCACTTTCCTTTTGAAAGTGTGGTTTGTAGGACTTCATTCTTCGTGTCTATTTCTGCTTACTGTTTTTTTAATTTTATGTTTTAACAAGATGATATTTTAAAAAGACAAGACTATCATATGTGGTATGATGGTTAATTTCATTGTCATCTTGGCTAGCCTATGGCACCCAATTTTTTTATCAAAGACTAATCTTGATGTTGCTATGAAGGATTTGTACATGTAGTTTACAGCTACAGTCAGCTGTCTGTAAGTGAAGGAGATTACACTTGAAATAATATATGTGGGAGTAATGAAATCATTTGAAGGCTTTGAGAGAAAAATAAAATGAGTGTTCCCAGAGAAGAGAAAATTTTCCCTCAAGACTTTAATGTTAACTTTTTTCAAGTTTTTCTCTTCTTGGCTTTCTATGTGCCTCCTGGATCTGTAGTCTTGTTTCTATCATTGATTTTGGAAATTTGTATTTGTTCTGCTTTTATTTAAAGCTGAGAAATGATGTCATCAGTCAGTAAGAGTTTGAAACAGAATTCATCAATCAATCACTTTCAAAATAAAAATTCCATGCTTTCCTCCTTGTTATTTGGTTTCCTTAGTGTGCATGTCTCTGTTGGTCATAGTACAAAGTCTCATTTCCAATTCTGGCATAAAGAACTCAAGCAGAACTAGGTCTTTTTTCAGTTACTTTAAAGTAAAGCCTGTTGCAAACATAATAGACCAAGATTCTGTCACTGAAATATCCAACAGGAAGCCTCTTTCCTATAAAATATCAGTGCCCAATATACCCTACATTGCAGGAAGGTGGACCTAGTGCCTAGACTAGGGGAAAGCAGCATGCAGATCAACATGCAGGCAGCATAGTGAATCATGGGAGCAAGCTGTTTCTATATAGTTTCCCTTAGTGTTCAATAAATTAAACATACATTTGCACAATGAAACACATTCATCTTTTTAAATTTACATGTTCCATAGCACACTAGTGACCTTATAACAGATACTGTGACATCAACTATGCTGCAGTCTGAAACCCCAGTCTTTATCCTAGTGGAACCCCATCTTTCCCCATGCAAACAGGTGTGATCAATAATGCCTTAAACACTGTCTTTGGTTCTCCAAATCTATGACTGAAAGGCACATTTCTGGGAGGTATTTAGCAACATAACCTCTTTTTATCCTCTTCTTCCTCTTGAAACTTACTGAACACATATATTCATTCATTTGTATTCAAAATAGGAAAGAATGCCATTTTGACTTAGCAATATACTTAGATATGTGCCCTAGGGAATTGCTCACACATGTGTTCCAGGTGACAACCATGAGAATTTCATAGTAAAACAATTCATAAGAGCAAAACAAAGAAATAGCTCTAAATATCCATTGATCTGAGAATTGGTAGATTATTTGGTATAAATATAATGGGATACTATACAATAGCAGGAGATATCCACTCTGGCATTAGTGAATCTATCTTTCCATTAATTAATGGAAGCACATCATTGAAAAAGACATATATGGTTCCAGTTATAGAACAGTTAAAAAGTAAGGCCTGGGAAGTGGATATGTTTCAAGCAATTTAGCTCTCACCTACCACATGGAAGGTCCACGCTTCAGTCCCTGATGCCTTCTAAAGAAGACAGCAATACAGCATGATGAGCAGGTGCAGCAAGTTGACACAAAAAGATGATGCAACAAGAGACACAAGAAGACAAACATAATGAGAGACACAACAAAGCAGGAAGCAGAGATTCCGGTGTCTTCTAAAGAAGATGACCAAGGCGGTGAGGTGACGCGACAGGCAGGCATGGAAAGCTGATGCAACATGATGAAGCAAGAAGAGACACAAAAAGAAAAAACATAATAAGAGACATGACAAAGCAGGGAACAGAGGTGGCTCAAGTGATTAGGCACCTCTCTCCCACATCAGAGGTCCTAGGTTCAGTTCTTGGTGCCTCCTAAAAATAAAAAAATTCAAGGAAGATGAACAGACACAGCAAGTGCAGACGATGAGGGGGTGAGAAGAAATAAATTTTAAAAATAAAACTTAAAAAAAAGTAAGGCCTAAGAAGACATTATTTAAGTTACCTATCTAGTAGTTTCTCTAATTTGAGGAAGCAAGTATTTCCATTATGGAAATATAGGCAAGATATTCATTAAATTTAGAAATTCTTCCATTTCATAAAAAATGCATTGTGTACTCAGATGTTAATTTTTAATATCTTCACATTTTAATATTTCTGAAAGCACTATTTTCTTAAGTGAAATAGTTGCCATTGCTGCAGATATAGTTTACAGTTTATTTTAATAACATTTTACTTTCCTGTACTCCCATGAATGATGTATGTAAAAAAGCAAGTAGACAGTGCCTAGAAAAGTGGACAGATCAGTATGCCAGTTCCTTGATATTAATGCTTGTATTTATGAACCGTGTTCTTGTCAAACTGAAACTTAGCCTAGTAATATATGTTGCCTGAGTTACTGACTGAAAACCTCCTTACTACTCAAATGTGGCCTCTCCCTAAGCCAAACTCATCATATAAACTCACTGCCTTCCACCCAGCCTGGTGTAGGACATGACTACCAGGCACCGAGTCTCCCTGCACTGAGAGATTATTACCAAGTGACAACTAGTGATGCATTTTGAAAAAAGACCTAAACCAAAAGGTGGAAATATTAAAAACAAAAGAGTTTTTATGGCTAACAGATTTCAAAGTGAGTAAGGTGTTCATTCCAGAGGTTATGCTTATGCATGTCTTCAGGAGGAACACACTTACTGCCAGAGTAAACAATGCCTCAAGCACGGGTGCTCCTGAGGGCTATAGATACATATGGACACTGTAGGCAGGGCAGACAACCCCAGGAAATTGACATTCTGTCAGTGGGCCTTACCTTGGAATATATTTTAACCTGTCTTCCCAATGTAATAGTTACTCATTTATAACTTCCCTAGAAATAGTTCATTCTTCTGTCCCTTTTATTTGAAATATAATTAACATTATACCCATTAAATATATGTCCCAGAGAATTAAATCTTCAATGTGTTCATATACTTGTTAAGCCCTGAGTTTCAGCAGAGTTGCAGCCAACATCTACTCTCCAGTTCATCAGACTCACCCAACACAACTAACAAAATGATTATGGACAACACACATCCCCCAAAACAATATCTACATCTGCAAGCAATTGTAGTTAGATTGTCCCATGTGATCTAAACCCCTCTCAATCTGAAGCAGAGTGGGCATCACCATCCCAGAATCCCCAAGATTAAGGAATGAACAAACATAAGGAGGAAATTCTGCTATGTGGTTCATAGAGAAAAATAGACTTACTATTATTCTAGTAATGGAAGAATTTAAACATTGATGTAAAGAGAGTGGTCAACAGCAGTTCTGAGGGGAGGGAGAGGGAAGAATAAGTGAAAATGGGTCATTTTTTTGGATACTGGAATTGTTCTGCATGATATTGCTATGATGGATACAGGCCATCATATACTTTATCCAAACCTATAAAATTGTGCAGTGCAAGGGTAAACCATAGTGTAAACTATAGACTATGGTTAGTAAAAATGCTTCAATATTTGCTCATCAATTGTATCAAATATACCAAGATAATTAAAGATGTTATTAAAAGGGGAAAATGTGAGGGAAGATATATGGGAATCCCTTGTTTTCAATGTAACTTTTCTGTAATCTGAAAGTTCCTTAAAAATAAAGAAAAAAATAAAAAAGTCTGAAATACCTTTATTAATAAGTGTAAAATAAACATTCACAAGCCTACACAAAAGAAATCCTTTCATAAGTTTAATTGACAGCATTTTTTATTTCTTTTTTTTATTTCATCATATAATGATACATCTTATGGTTGATGGCTTCATAGAATTCATTGAATACTGACTTTCTTTCTCCAACAGATAAATGTTGCATCTCCTATTTTGCACCTAAGTTATGTTTTATAATGTATAATCTATTGTTTGTCTTCACATATCCATGTTGCACAGGAGACAGAAAGGCCATAAGTACATCTAAATTAGTACTACACAATTCACAAATTTATACAATTGTGAATGATAATACTAGTTGACTACTCACTATCCATTCTTGCTTTCTTTACTAACAGAATCTTAATTTTGGTGGGACCTGTTTTGCCCTGGTACAATTATTGATTAAAGCTTCCATAATTGATTGACATTATTGTTGAATGAGCCTTATTAATGTATTTTTAACTAAACCTCTATTATTTATCACTTTAAAAATCTTTTTATAAATTTATATACAATAAAATTGATAGGATTTTCTGGATGTATAATTCTTATTTAAGATGAATTGTTTTTCTTTGTAACAATAGTTTGTCCCTTTCTGTTAAAGTGGTGACACATATTGTTTCTCCATTCACTCCTTTTAGGACATTTGGATTATTTTGACTTTTTAAAAAAATAATTTTGAATAAAGATGCTGTGAGCATGTATGTACAGGCTTTTATATGGACACAAGTTTTCATTTCTTCTATGTCAATCATATTGTAAATATATGTTTATAAGAGTTTTTCAACCTATTTCCAGAGGGACTTAACATTTTGGCAGTCCCACTAGTGTATAAGAAAACCATTTGCTCAGCATTCTCATGAACACTTGTAATTATTGGTTTTACTTTTTTGCCACTTAATGTCTGTAGTGGTTTCTCATATGGATTGAATTTGAATTTCCCAAATGACTAATAATATTGAACATATTTTCTTGTGTTTATTTTACACGTACATCATCCCTAAATGAACCCAAACTAAGTGAGGTGAAGTATGAGAGTTTATGAAGGAGTCTAATATTTTGGAAAACTGAAGTGGATAACCCACACGCAACTCTCTCCATCAAGCAAATTTTGAGACTGAGATGAGGTGCTCTTCCCAAGGCTATCCAGGGGTTCAAATACATGGCATGTAAACATCATATTTTTCTTGGTATTCTCATCACATTCCCCCCAACCTGAGTACACCAACTTCAATCAGTGTTTTAAAATAAAATTTCATTTTATATGTGTACACAGACATGTATTCATGCATGCACACATACACACACAAACGCATGTGCATATACACAGTATAAATATAAAATGTTCTTTGAAATTTAAAAAGTAAGCTTCTTTGTATAACCACCATGAAATCAAGAAATAGCACTCCTAATGTCTTAACTTGATCATAACACTTTCCCTCCTTTCCCAAAGGAAACCATTGTCTAGATATTTAATATGATAGCATAGTTTTTTAATAAAATTAAAGAAAAATTTTTTTACATATTGCAGTTTTAAGAAATAAATCTGTTTTCCAATTTGTATATTTTTAAAAGCTTTTCCCAGTGTTAAGTTTTTGTGAAAGTATAATATAATACGAAAATCAGGGTATTGTTTTTGATACCCCAGCATTCTTATTCAGATTTCAACAGGTTTTCAAGTTTTCTTGTACTCATTTATGAGTCTGTGAATTAAGTTCTATTCAATTTCTTCAGATATGTAGGTTTATGTATCCCCCATCAGAGTCAAGACACTTAACAGTTCCATCACCACAAAGATCCCTTGTGTTGCCCTTTCATAATCTTTTATTGCCACCTACTGCCCCCTCCACTCTCCCTATTTCTTGGCAACCACTAAACTGATCGCAATTTCTTAAGTGTTATGTAAAATAGGAACATAAATAGAATTATACAGTATATGTTTTTGTAATTGGCTTACTTCACTAAATATTTCTCCCTGAGTGTCATTTAAATTGTTGAGTATATTAATAGTTTATTCCTTTCTATTTTTGAGTAGTGTTACATAGTACGTATTAAACCAATTTGTTTAACCATTAATCTGTTGAAGTGTATTTGTGTTTGCTCCAGTTTAGGAGCTATTACAAATAAAACATCTATGAACATTGATATACAAGTTTTTGAGGACAAAACTTTTCATTTCTCTTGCATAAATGGCAATGAGTGATATTCCTGAGTTGTAAGTTAGTTTCATTTTTAGGGT